>CM056604.1:4646617-4704132 GCA_029721355.1 Tegillarca granosa | reverse complement strand
AAACCGACTTAGCTGTGAATACTTCCACGCAACAAATGATCATACCATGACCTTCTCCCCGTATTTATATTATTTGATAATTTTATTTGATACTACCTGTATGCAAAATAAATATTCAACATGTACCTGCATGTTATGAAAATTGATTTTCCAGAAATATAACACAAATATCAATTTTAAAAGGATTATATATGTATAGATTGATTTTTCAGACATATGGCACATATATATTTATACATTATTTGATAATTTAATTTGATACTACCTGAATACAAAATAATATTCAACATGTACCTGCATGTTATGAAAATCGATTTTCCAGAAATATAACACAAATATCGATTTTAAAGGATTTATATGTATAGATTTTTCAGAAATATGGCACATATATCGATTTTTAAAAGGAATTTGTGTGTGTGTGTGTGTGTGTGTCACTTAGACGTGGTGTGCAAACTAAAACTTGTCTGAACGAAAAATTATCCATTGACCCGTGACCTTTACTAAAGTCTGACAACAGCAAACGTTACCAAAACACAACATAACAATTAATGTATAAACGGCGCAGGACATTTGTATGACACGAAATCTTAAAAACTCCTTATGGACATTTTTAACGATGATTTTATTAGACATTTGAGTGACCAATTAGTTATACAGTATTACCTGTAATCTGCAATAGACATTTGAGCATTAGTAAAATATTTTCACCTTTGCATACGGAATCTTACCTTACATATTGTAATGGGCAGTTTTACTACAGACATCCGTCGACACATATTCGGATGTTATAACGAAGATGCAAACAACCACATATACAAGGATAAGACACGTGAATGCGACCTGCCTCAGTGTCAAGAGAGCTCGGATGAGAGAGAGAGGAGAGAGAGAGAGAGAGAGAGAGAGAGAGGCTGATTACTTGATTCTAGAATATAAATATGTTAATTGTGAAGGCAATCGAACCACTAATTTACACGTGCTCTTGATTTTAAATATCAAGCTAGAACAAATTTTTTTTTTCAAAGTATGGCAAACAGAAGATAAAATGAGAAGCAAAGTCAAGAAAAATTGCGCCGTTTTATATCATGCATAGGAAAAAAAAGTAATGCAGCTTTAAGTCTGGCTAACAAAAGCGGTTAAAAAATCTGCCGCTCAGATGTTAACGTTTTAATAGGAAATAGAACTCGCCAGCGCACCACGTGATCGATACCTCTTAACGTTTGTGCGGATTGAAATGGAAAACGTCTACGTCAAATATTCCGGAAAACGTCATTTTATGCGATTCCGTTGTCAATAGAAATAATTGTCCCGCACAAACGCTATGAGGTATCACGTGGTGCTCTGGTGAATTCCAAATGGTTTACAAATCTGTCGCTCTCAAATGTCCATCGCTCAAATGTATTGTTTCGCTCTTTAGCTCTACAGCTTCGCTCAAACAAGCCGGCAAATTGGAAAACATGACTACCTACTTTTTACCGGCGTTGAAGTAAAATATCAAGTGATATGGTTATATTTCCTATTAAAGTGTGAAACCATCAATCAAGGCAAGACATTTTGTTTTTAAATCTCCAAGAATGATTTAGAACATACAAATAGGTGACGTAGTTGTGTACTACGTAACCAATATCGCCTTTGATTCGGTATGTACATTCATTGGACGGACGCAGAAATGCCCGATGATCATGGAAAACTGCAACATGCATTACTTGAAGTAACTTATTCGATGAGGAAAACATTTGAATCATCACATACGCAAGCTTCCGGAATACATTGATAAGTTGGCCATCAAACAAAAAGAGACACTCGGTACTATTTCAGGATTAATTAACGCCTGCTGTGGCACTAGTTTCTCAAGTTTTTAGAAGAGAAATAAAATGTTTGTATCATGTCATATACCCTTATGGTGTATGCATTTTGCTGTAATTAACTGCCACCAAAATACATGTAATCTTAGCTGGAGTATAAAATGCAGGGTTATTTTATAACCCTTACGAAATTTAATACGGTTTAATGCAGCTACACTCAATTCGGAAGTATATTTCTAAAATCATGCGAGTTAAAAACAATATAGGCGTAATGCAAAAGAAATTTTGGTATGAAACAAATCGCAAGTTTTATCTTGTTTGGGTATATAATTATCGTGATTCATATGAGAACATAAGTGATTCGAGCTAATATTTTTGAAATATAATGTGTCTACGATAAAACTATTACGCGTTTGAGGAAAAATGTACCGCTTCGGTTCTCCCCTTCTTCCTTTTCTTAATATGTAGGGAGTTTTGAATACAAGCCCCTGTGATTTATTGGTTTTGTTTTAATTTGTAAACACTGTTTTATATCGATTCTTATTCAAAGCAAACATATACATAAGGGGTGACTCAGACATTTTCTGAAAATGATGCTAAAAATAACTCATGGATTTCCATATCTTTTTGACATAATTTCATAAACCGACTTAATGCACAGCACAACGTATATCTCATATATATATACAAAATGACTTTGTTTAAGTGAATTTTTAAGTTATATTAACTGAGAGAATAAATTTAATTGCATTATACGCCATATATATATGTGTGTGTGTGTGTGTGTGTGTGTGTGTGTGTGTGTATTTATAATACGGATTAAAACACACGTCATGGAACGTGTTAAGGTGATTTCGTAATGAATAAATTCAGTTACAGGGACTTTGAAGCAAAGTATTATGATTAAATTTTGGAATTTGAGTTGTATGTCGGTTACGAATAGACCATGTTTCGCACTTCTAAAAACTTAAAGAAAACGTAATAATAATAATAATATTTTTAAAGTTAGCAAAAATAGATAGACATATATTGTAACCGTTTATTTAAAACGTTCTATTTCGGATAACAACTGGAGAAAAAAAAACAGGGGGTGAGAGTACTATAGGGAAACAAAACACATGATTTAATTGTCTGTTTTTGACGGCAACTGGAGAATCGTTCAGGGGTTTTAGTACTACTAAGTGACCCAAACTATCCAGTTAATAATTTATTATATAACTCTCTGTTTGCGAGTGACGTGGGTCGAGTTGGCCGATGGTCTAAATCACGCGCTTACGGATCACATTTTCTCTAACCGCGTAGGTTCGAATTCCGCTCTGACAGATCCTGATGTGAAAAAGTTTGTCAGTTTGCTAAGCCTCGCTTGTTGCTAAAGGTCAATGTGTTTTCTCCAGGTATTTCTTTTTCCTCCGCCGTCTCAGAACTGACCTCAATATTAGTGAAAAAATCTTGACTGGGGCGTTAAACACTATTACTTCTACTACTGCTACTATATGTCTACTAAAAAGTCCACTAGAGTAAAGTCCAGAGGTTATAGTATTATAAAGTATTATAAACTATCCCAGTATTATTTACAGCCATTACGTCACCAACTAGAACTAACTACCCGTGTATTTTATTCATACATACGACAAAATTACGGTTAGCCTTTACTCATTTCCATAGCAATCTAATTGACTGTGAAAAACTTAAAACTTTTAACGGACGATAAATGCCATGTACTGTATTTCCTAGAACACTGACTATTCGATGTTTTTATTTTTACTTAATCATACAGGAACATTTTTCTTCCGAATTATGAAAACTGTATTTAAAATTTCTATACTCAAAGTAAATTTTGAGATTTTAATTTTCGTCCGTCATATCGAAAAGTTGGTGAAATAGATAATTTTTCAACCTAAAACATGTTTTATATGACATCAAACCTAAAAATGTATATATTTATATAGTTACACACCTGGAGTGAAAGATTCATATTTCATTCAAGGGTTAATTCATATCCTTCCTTCTTTCATTTGCATAGAGGCACTAATGAGCGTCAATGTAAGATCAAATTAATAAAATTATACATTATTTCTCTAAAAGAATATAGTAAGAATAGAATCTAACCAACCAATTTAAAATCATTGGTCAATAAAAAAAAAATAAAATAAAATAAATAAATATAAAAAATGAAAAAAAAAACGATTTTATGTTACATTAAAGATATACTAACAAAAACGTCTAACACTGTCTTTTACCAGCAGCTGGAGACCAAAGACTTCTAACACTAACTTTTTCCCAGGTGGATACCAAAAACTTCCAACACTGCATCTCACTACCAAATGTAGCAAACACTTCCAACACTAACTCTCCTTACAAGCTGGAGACAAGCACTTCCTACACTACCTCTCAATACAAGCTGGAGACAAGCGCTTCCAACACTACCTCTCACTACCAGCTGGAAACAAACACTTCAAACACTAACTCTCACTACCAGCTGAAGACAAGCACTGCCAACACTGCATCTCACTACCAGCTGGAGACAAACACTTCCAACACTACCTCTCACTACCAGCTGGAGACGAAAAATTTCAACACTACCTCTCACTACCAGCTGGATACAAACACTTCCAACACTGCGTCTCACTACCAGCTTGAGACAAACACTTCCAACACTACCCCCACTACCAAATGTAGACAAACACTTCCAACACTGCATCTCACTACCAACTGGAGATCAAACACTTCCAACACTACCTCTCAATACCAGCTGGAAACAAACACTTCAAACACTAACTCTCACTACCAGCTGAAGACAAGCACTGCCAACACTACCTCTCACTACCTGCTGGAGACAAACACTTTCAAGACTTCCTCTCACTACCAGCTGGAGACAAATACTTCCAACACTACCTTTCAATACCAGCTGGAAACAAACACTTCAAACACTAACTCTCATTACCAGCTGAAGACAAGCACTTTCAACACTGCATCTCACTACCAGCTGGAGACAAACACTTCCAACACTACCTCTAACTACCAGCTGGAGACGAAAAATTTCAACACTACCTCTCACTACCAGCTGGATACAAACACTTCCAACACTGCGTCTCACTACCAGCTTGAGACAAACACTTTCAACACTAACTCTCACTACCACCTGGAGACAAGCACTTCCAACACTGCCTCTCACTACCAAATGTAGACAAACACTTTCAAGACTTCCTCTCACTACCAGCTGGAGACAAATACTTCCAACACTACCTTTCAATACCAGCTGGAGACAAACACTTCCAACACTGCCTCTCACTACCAAATGTAGACAAACACTTCCAACACTGCCTCTCACTACCTGCTGGAGACAAACACTTTCAAGACTTCCTCTCACTACCAGCTGGAGACAAACACTTCCAACACTACCTTTCAATACCAGCTGGAAACAAACACTTCAAACACTAACTCTCACTATCAGCTGAAGACAAGCACTTTCAACACTGCATCTTACTACCAGCTGGAGACAAACACTTCCAACACTAGCTCTAACTACCAGCTGGAGACGAAAAATTTCAACACTACCTCTCACTACTAGCTGGAGACAAACACTTCCAACACTTCCTCTCACTACCAGCTGGAGATCAAACACTTCCAACACTAACTTTCACTACCAGCTGGAGATCAAACACTTCCAACACTGCCTCTCACTACCAAATGTAGACTAACACTTCCAACACTGCATCTCACTACAAGCTGGAGATCAAACACTTCCAACAATAACTCTCACCACCAGCGGGAGACAATAAAATTATAACACTGCCTCTTATTATCAGATGGAGACATTTATTTTTTTTTGAAAATGTACTGGTCTTTATTCAATATTGCTTAAACAAGAGAACGAAATAAACACATGCAATTCTAACCGGAGTAATCTCGACGTAATTGTATATACTTAAAAGTAATGTGATTATAGATTAGCGTCGCACTTGATAATCGCCTTGATGATATGATCAAATGAAAAAAATTATTATTTATTTATTAAGTATTTATTTGTTTCTTTTTGTTTTTTTTTTTGGCTTCTTTTTTTGCTATCACTCTCTACTGACCCAGACAATCCCTTAATTAAACCTTATGATATCAATTTCTTGATATCACGCATATCGTTTCACCTCTTCAACCTAAATGTATTGATTATTGTAAGTCCCAGTAACAAAATTGTAAAATTTTGAATTTTAAAATCTTTTACATAGATCGGAACCAGTGTAATGTTACATATTCTTACATAAAATTTTAGATGTAGTAATTTCTTTTTTATAAATTTTATACATGTAATTAGTATTGCATGTATTTGAACCTCATTTATCTCAAAGATTCAGAAGTATTATTTCATTTTCTAGTAAATAAAAACAGAAAAAGATCATTAACAAAACTAGATAGATATGGGATTAACCTTATCCGTCATCTCCAGGCTAATGTTTAACAAGTATCCTATATACCCTCTGACATGCAAGTGCTATTGAGAGCACACACATCACAACACCAACAAGCTAAAGGAAACTAACTAAAAACACTTGAGGAGGCCAGTTGCTTTGTTACATAGATATTACTGAACTTGCCTAAATTACTCAAAAATATTTCAAAAACAATCATCTATTTAAAACAGTATGTATAGGACAAAAAAATGTTCATCCAGGATTGGATAGTTATAAAAGATGTGACAATGAATAAGACAATAGTAATATATCTGTGGCGTGGTAAGAGTACTTGAGTAAATTTCTTAATAATTACTTTAGATAACTATAAGCCCAAGTGCTTGTATCTTTAAATGGTGTGTTCCAAAAACGCCTACTGGACAAATTAACATCTAATTAGGTAGGGGAGTTAGATGGGGTTAGAGTGAAGATTATTAACATGGGACATTTGTTTTCACCCCTTAAAACGGCTTAAAAGAACCATTAAATGTCAAAAAAATTCCTATTAGATAAATTTTACAAAAGCACAAGCACAAAGGCATTTATGGCAAACTGACTGGACAGGTGTCTTATTAGTTCAGTCAGTAGAGCAACACACTGGTAAAGGGAAGCTTACGGGTTTAAGTTGTTATTTGGCCCCTGTATTTCCATTTCCACTCCCTGTTTCACACTTAAATATCTTTTTGCAAAATCCAATTTGAGACAACTGAAGGTGTTACAAAAGAGAAATAATACACAATTCATATAATAATAATATGATAATTTTTCAGTTTTGGATTTCTTTTCATGTACAAAAGTACATGTGTGAATAATCATGTTAGTCAGTATGGTTGCAAAATTTGGTGACAAGTGGTATCAGTCACAATGATCATTCTACTTTAAACATATCGAAATTTCTTTAGGTACTCTGGTTTTCCTATATCATTCAATAGCTTAGTATCGCACTAATTAAGTAAAGAATGTAGACTGGCATGAAATGACATCATTCCTCTTCAATTTACTCATTGCAGAATATTTATAAATATAATTTTTTGATGATATCTGACAAGGATAAAGAGTTTTTATTTCTATGAAACACTTATCTTGGCATTATTATTATATATATTTGTGTAAATAAGACAGAAAGTAAAAGATCAAATGTAGCATTAAATTGAATTTTACACGCCCCTTTTTCAAAGTTGGGACGACCTGTCGTATAAGTGTATAGAAAAATGGAGAGAAGAGATATTATCATTATCTCCAAATGAAATCGAAACTATAAATTTCAGTTTTTATGTAGCATATAACATCCAGTGAGAAATAAACGTGTCAAAAAAATTGTGCATATCTTACGGTTTTTGTGAAAGAATACTTCAAGAAATGATATTTAAATTGCAATAAAGTATGCAGAATAGTTGAAGAATAAAGATGTTTATTTATTCTATTATTATATGCCAAAACTTTGATTTTCTCTAATTTCATGGATTTATATTTGCTTTTCTCGCCTCTTAGTTACATATATATTTACAGGTAACCTTAATTGCAATATCCTTTTGAAGGCCTCCTAATTCCTAAACTTGATTAGATGTTTTATTAATTTAATAGGCGATCTGAGAATAAACCGTTTAAAGTTAAGAAAAATTGTTTTGTCAGTTTCCGTAGTTTGGTATTTTTAGTTGAACTTTGACCGGTAAATTTGAATATGATTAATGACAAAAAATCATAGTAGAAAATAAATTAATTATATTTTCTGAAAATCTAGTACATATGATCATGCTACATATTTGGGAAATTGGACCTTTTACAACATGTTAGTACACGTATAAATTAAGGTATCTTTATCGTGAATATCTGTGTCATGTAAACAGTATATATCTGTAAGTATCCTGCATTTAAAATAACAAATTTTTCAATTTGACATCATCATATAGGAAAGGTATTTCCCTTATATCACTGATGATCAATGAATTTCTGAAATGTGCACATATGGCACGTCAAAATTAAACAGATATTTTTGTTAAATATTTACTAACCCTGGGCGGGTACCGCTGGTGGTGGATTCAAACTCCAAGAGGTAATGCTTAACTCGGCATTATATATACCGTTATATTTAGTAGCTCAATAAAATTTGTATTCGTGTCAAATTATTTTTTTTTACATACTTATACATTTGTAACACATAAACAACATGCTATTTACTTGTAATGAAAGCTATCCTACTGAGACCAATGAGAATCATAAAAAATAACTGTAAAAGCAACTAGGGCATGTTAAGACCAACACATATTCGGATAATTGATCATATTACTCCAGACTTTGGACAGGATTTCCCAACAAAACTATCTTGTTATGTGCCTATGGTAGTGAAAGCACGCCCTCGTCATGCATAGATACTTCAGACTTATCCCTAGATACTTCTAGACTTCGGGCATTGATTAAAAATTTTATTTTGACCAATCAAAAGAAGGTTAACAAAATAGTATGTTATGTTTGTTTAAGCAGTGGATATAAAACCTGATGGCAATTTTACTCAGAAACATCATTATACATTTATTGAAGTCAATAAATAATTAGAAATAAATTAAAATTAAAAAAAACGAATTCAATAATACATTATTCAATTTAAAAATAAATAAATAGATAAATAAAGGATGGACACTTAAATGA
Source organism: Tegillarca granosa (assembly GCA_029721355.1). Lineage (NCBI taxonomy): Eukaryota > Metazoa > Mollusca > Bivalvia > Arcoida > Arcidae > Tegillarca > Tegillarca granosa. The sequence goes on along the minus strand of CM056604.1, from coordinate 4,695,236 downwards.
ATGGATGTATGGATGAATAGATAAATCGATATAGAACGAAAGAAAAAAGGAAAAAGAAAAGAATGGGTGGGTGGTTGAATAAATAAATAAATAAATAAATGAAAGTCGGTGAATTGATGGATGGATAAATCAATAAAGAAAAGAGAAAGAAAGAAAATAAAGAAAAAAAGGAGAGAAGGAAGGAAAGAAAAGAATAGTCGGTTGGTTTAATAAATAAATAAATAAATAAATAAATTAATCCATAGATGAATTGAACAACGACATGTCGTTGGATTTAGTAAATAAATAATTTATTTAAATAAATAAAGGATGGATGAATGATTAAATAAATACATAACGATGGATAGATGGATGGTTGAATGGATAAATAAATAAATAAATAAATGAATAAATAAAAATATGAATGGATGGTTGGATAAATAAATAATGACATAAATAACGAAATGATAGATGGATAGATGAATGATTGAATGAATGAAAGATCAAACGTTATTTATCTAGCCGAAGTATTTGTGAATTCTGTGCCAGAAGTACTAAAGTATTAATTAATTAACATATAGGACTGAAGATGATCGGTGTAGTGTACCTTGTAAAGATCGGTAATAAGTGATTTGTTTGATGGGATAACTTTTAAGATAATAATAATAATAATAATAATAATAATAATATTTTATTAAAGTGTCACATGTTAATAAGCATAAAACTGTAAAATACATTCAATCTAAAACACATTAAAATATTAACACCCAGCCAAACTGACTTATGAGACACTAATAAAAAGAAATAAAGGTCAATATTAAGAAAAATCACTATATACACTAAATAAGAGATTAAAAACAGATACGTCTTCTGTACATCTTAAAAACTGTTGAGGCTAAAAGTCCTTGAAGTGACGGTTCATTCATTAAAAACGATAATTTATCACAGGAAGAGCAATTTAAAAAGTCTGGTAAAATTTCAAGAGCTGAATAAAATAAATAGAAGCGTAAATCCGAATAAAAATTACAGTCAATTAAAAAGTGAACTTCGTCCTCAATGGCACCACTATCACATAAAATACATTTTCTGTCTTGAAGGGGTGTTTTGTTATACCGACCGGTTTCAATGTTCAACTTTAAGTTCCCACAACGAAATTTAGCTAATATCTGTCTGTGTCGGCTATTTGAGATAGTTAAATAATGTTCCTGTTTCAACTCTATTTTGTATGTTCGGTACGTGCGGAGTTTGTTTCCGTTATGAATATTTTTATTGTCATTCCACATTTCACGATACCATTGTTCAGTGTCTTTCAAAGATAAAACAGTTTTTGCAGTTTTAATACATAGTGCCGCAGGTATAGGATCAAGGTGAAATAGCCCAAGGTTTAAATCACTTAATAATCTAAGAACCCTTTGATCCCAACTCCTAGGTATGTCGCATGACCACATGTGTACTTTATATAGTAGACGATCACGTGGTATAGATTTCAATCTAATCCAATGCCTTAATACAATTAACTTTTGTTTCATGGAGCATGATGTCCATCCAAGGTCTCCCCTTGTTGCTACATTAGAAGCGTTTCTACCAGTTCCTAAGAAAATACGACATGCTCGATTTTGAATAGATTGAACAAAACGATAATTATTATGTCCCCATATTTCAGCTGCATAAAATAAGACGGGTTCCACTAAACTACTATATAAACGGTTAAAAACAATAAATGGAATATTTCCCGAACGTAGTTTTGTAGTTAAGGCACTCAGTGCTCTACTTGCTGATTTCGATAACTCTCTAACAGCTTTAGATAAATCCAAATGTTCTGTAAACCAGAACCCTAAATATTTATAACGGTCACAAAAATTAATTATATCATTTCCACACATAAATTCAACACTACTACGCCGCATAGAAGTTTTTCTAATATGTAACACTTTGGTTTTTTCACAGTTAATATTTAATTTCCATTTAGAACACCACAAATTTAAACACGACAACATCTTTTGCAGAGAGTCCGCATCTGGTGCAATCAATGCGATGTCATCTGCATACAATAGTAAAGAAATGTCGAAATTATCTGTATGGACTCCACAATTTAAATCGTTAATATCCTGAACAAGATCATTTATATACAATGTAAATAGAATTGGTGAAATTTTACAACCTTGTTTAACTCCTTGAGTTACTCGGATTTCCTCAGTGTGAAAAGAATTGAGACGAATTGCACATCTAACGTCCGAATATAAAGCTTGAATTGCATTCAGAAATTTTCCGTCAATACCATTTCGTTTTAATTTATACCATAAAAGGTCTCTGTTTATTGTGTCGAATGCCTTCTTTAGATCAACGAAGCAAACAAAAGTTGACAGATTACGATTTTTCCTATTATTTACAATGTTATATAAAGTATAAATGTGATCCAGGCAACTACGTTTCCGGCGAAAACCGTTCTGTTCGTCCAATAAAATTCCGTTACCTTCCAACCACGAACTAAGTCTTTCACCTAGAATGTCGGTGTAAACCTTACTTGGCACAGAGAGAATTGAGATACCCCTATAGCTCAGGGGATCTGATGAATCGGGACTATCCGCTTTTGGAATAGGATGCACAATTCCCTTACACCAATCGCTCGGGATTGTACCTTTTTCAAAACAATGACTAAAAATACGAAAGAGAATGTCTACACACGCGTTATTTTTAATAACTTCGGCATAAATATTATCCAAACCTGCTGATTTGTGTAATTTGGCTTTCTGTATGCATCTATTAACTTCCTCCCTAGTTATGGGCTGATTTAATACAGAAGTGTCAAACGCCTCTGAATTATCGAATAAACAATCTTTAACGTGACAGTCACTTATATTAGTATTTATATTTTGAGTCTGATCTGGATTATACAGATTTTCATATTTTGATTTCCAAAAGTTCAAAACTGATTCCGTATCCGTAATGATATTACCATCCGAGTCCGTTACGTTCATCGGTATCTGTTTATTTCTTTCACTGGAAATTCCTATTTTTCCTATCTCGATCCACAGGTCACGTGACAAATTATTTTCATATAACGACTGAATGCGCCTCTGTTCGGTTAACTGATAATTCCGCTTGCATTTCCGATTTAATTTATCAAATTTTGATCTTTGTTCGCAATATATACGTTTTAGTTTCCTTTTGTTTGATTTATTACCTTTATATTTTAACCATGCCCTTTCCCTGTTACACGCAATATCCCACTGAATTTGCAGTTCGTTTGACCAGTAAGGTTTCCTCAGGGATTTGGCTGATGTACATGTAGGATTACTTGTTCGCACACGTTTATTCATTTCTGAATGAACCAGACTAACGAAGTCGGTGTATGCTAAATTAACGTCGTCAAGTTCCGATAAGTCACTCTCTATTTTCGCGATCGTTTCCTTGATTTTATCTTGAATTTCCGCATTTTGAAGGAAGTCATTCGGAACTGATGAAATGATATAACGCTTGTTAAAATCATTTACGATCGTTTTGACATTTTCTGTATTTTCCCGCCGAATTGACCAGTGTAACACGGAGTGATCCGGGACTTTACAACAACCATTCAAACTAAATTTATTTATCAAATCGGACACAAGATGTACTGAAAATGTTGTATAAGAAGTGAATTGTTCTTGTGGAACAATCACATAATCCACAACAGACCGACCTCTCTTTGAAACACAAGTATAGTTATTTTCATTTCCAAATCTACCGTTGAGGACGCACATGTTTGTATCGATTAAAAAGTCTAAAAATGACTCACCTTTAAGTGTATTATTCATGGATGATTGATTCTCAAACTTTTTTTATATAAATCTGCAGTTTCTCTAGGAAACAAAATACTTCAAGTAAATTCCTAATACAATCAATTAACCATGAATGGCCCACTATTTTGAACCTAAATACATGGCAATAAAAGGTTTTATTTTTAAATTTGAATAATATTTAATTCAGAAATGGTAATTCTTTCTCGATAATCAGTCCAAGCAATTGTGTACATAACACAGTTTTTTAAATTTAAGACATTAAAAATTCAAAATTAATATTTAAAAAACACATAAGAATTAAAAGAGTAAAAATGCACAACAGGACTGTGAACGCTACATTAATACGCTTCATTTCAACATGTTCAACATACGTTTATTACCATTTCAATTTCTTATATTGGAAATTGATAACTATAAGCGGGTAGGGTGAAAATAAGGATCATTGTTAAACCGGGCTGGAACTTGTTGTTTGAAATCTGCATCGAAAGATTCAGGCCCCTGATTTGTAATTATTATTATTTAACAATCGCTTATACATATAAATTTGATAATAATTCGAGAAAACTTTTTTACACAAATATCAATATATAGGTTATAAGTTATTTATAAATATTATTTCTCTGTACTGCTGTTTTTTATATCTGTATAATTGGTATCCCACTATATAGATCTCTCTCTCTCTCTCTCTCTCTCTCTCTCTCTCTCTCTCTCTCTTAACGCCAAGGTTTCTCCTTCTGCACAAGATTTAAATCCCATTGCATCGATGTTATATTATAAATTTATGAATTTTCTAAATGAAATATCACAAAGCTTATATGTGACGACATTAAAATTGTTTGAAAATATTTGTCATTTTGCGTGCTGCTTGTCGGTGGTTTTCTGTGGGCATTTCATTTTCTTCGATCACTGTAATAATCCCCCGAGAGAAGTGTAGAAACTTATAATTTGACAGGGCATAACCCCCCTCTCTCTTTCTTTCTCTCTCTCTCTCTTATACGACATAAAAGCTATCCCTGATTAATTCAGAATCTTTGCTCTCATACAACATCGAGTTTATTTTGCTTCATTCGTTCTTTTGGTAGCGTGCTCGCTCTGTAAGTATGAGGTCGTGGGTTCGAGCCCCGTCCGGTCTGACCCAAGACTTGAAAGTGAGTAGTGACTGTTCTTTCGCCAAGCACTCGGCATTACGAAATGAAAGTCGCGGTTCTATCGGATGGGAACTTAAAATAAACGAGGTCACGACGTGGCACGAAAAAGAACCCTGCTGTATAATGACATCAGCGCAACGCACAGGCAAAATTTCTGCACTTTCGCCTACAGCTTGCGACGTCTCGATGTAAGTGAAATATTCTTGACGGGGACGTTAAACACCATTACTTAACTCAACTCTAATCTGTTTAATATTTTTAGAAGTATCTGTGTATCTATAATTATTATTCATTTCAATCTAAAACTAAATTAGAATTTTCAATTATAAACAAATTCAATTTACAAAATAGTCTCAAAAACTTTTTTCTGTATGAAAAATGAATGAAACAATTTTAACATCAGAAGTGTACTTAGATTATGATACTGCCAATGTATATTAATGTCTAAAAATAACTATTTGTTGAATTTACAATTTAATTAACTGATTTTGCCAGTCAGATAAATAAGTATATTACAGGTGAGGTTTGACATTCCTGCCTTCCTTTGATATATGAATGATTTATTTTTCTTTAGAATAAAAGATTGATTAATTTATACTATAAAATTAATAAAAATTATCATAATATATAAAATGAAATATTAAAAATGAAGTAAAGCTACATGAACTTGCATATTTTATATTAAAAATCTGATGTTTTTAAGAAATGGTCACATGATCACATTTCCTTAGGTTTATATAAATCATGTGTCCCTTTCTATACATCCTTCCCCGTTGCCTAATGGATAAGGATGCAGTGCCTGGCAACCAAAGGATAGTGAGTTCCAGCCTCGCTCAGGACAAGTCTTATAGGTAAGATGTAATACATTGAGTTATGATATAATGTGATGTAATTATTAAAGATAATAATGACAAAATAAAATTATAAATAAATAATAATTAAAAAATATAAATAAATAATGAAGTATAACTTTTACATGTAAAAAAAATATACAGGGAAGTAAATAAAATACGAATTTTAAACTTTTTAAAAATATCATTTTGTATAGTTTTCTTTAAATAAAAAAATATTTTTTTAAAAATAAAAACATTTGAAAATATTCAGGAAAGTAAATAAAAATATGAATTATAAACTTTTTAAGAATATCATTTTGTATAATTTTTTTAGATAAAAATTTTTTTAATTATAAATAAAAACAAATATTTTTTTTGACTTCTTAAATAAATAAAGTAATTAATTAAGCAATAAGTATTCATTTCTACCATTAATAATTTTTCCGTGCTTAAAAATGGCTTAAAGGTGGCTTAAGGATGCTTAAAATTTCAGTGCCATTAAGCCATCTTTAAGCAACTTAAAGGTAGCTTAAAGATGGCTTAAAGACATATTTAAACCATCTTTAAGCCACCTAAAGATGATATTTCGTCTTGTGAATTCCATAGCTTTTAATGACAATATGTACTTTATATAAACTATCTCAGAGTTGTTATACTTAATCAATTTCAGCAAATGTTCTGTTATGTTTGAAATAATTCAGTAATTTGACATAAATAATCACACTTGTTTTGTTTCGGCAAAAAGCTTTTTATCACATGATAATGAATTTATTCAGTTAATAACACCATTACATAATTTTTCTATATGCAACACGTTACATAACACCTTCGCCGTCATTCATTGGTTGACTCGTTTGTATTCCTACGCGTGAGAAAATGAACTACTTTCTTTTACAACTGTAGTAAAAATTGTAAACAAATGGATTACAATGGCACTGAAAATTGGCGATATTGTTCTAATTGACAAAAAAGGTAGAGGTATTATCACAAAAATAGTCGAAAGTAGTAAATTATACACTGTGAGAATTGATGGAACGGATTTTGAAGTAGATCTAGCATTTGATCGCCTTTCATTGGAGTTAAAATTTGGTTCTGGCAGAAATTCTGGAGAAAATATGGCAACCCAACAGACGACTGTCAATAGTTCTGCATCTGGACGGTTTTCTGAAGTTGGCGATAATGATATCGATTCTTTTGTCAATAAACAAGCCAATAAAAACACACTTTCTTAAACATTTTATGATTTGAAACTTTTGAAACAGTTTTTTGACCAAGAGGGCGAAAAAAGAGAAATTTACGAAATACCCCCACATGAACTGAGTCCGTTGCTTTGTAAATTTTTCATCGGTGTTCGAAAACATGATGGTTCAAATTATGAACCCACTTCATTGCGAGGTTTCATGAGTTCCTTCGATCGCCAACTCCGCAGACACGATTATGAACATTCTCTTATTAATGCCGTTGAATTTGCCAAAGTGAGGGAAGTGTTGACAGCCAAACAGCGTGAACTAAAACGACAGGGTAAAGGCAATAAACCCATGAAAGCGGAGCCAATATCTGATGAAGAAATTGAAATTTTATGGCAAAGTGGTCAGTTGGGCGATAAAACTCCTGACAGTATAATAAATTCGTTGTGGTTCTACAACACCATCCACTTTGGATTACGCGGATCTGACGAGCACAGGTCAATGTGTTGGGGGGACGTCCGGCTGTGCAAAGATGCCTCCGGGGAGGAATACATTGAATTCGACGAACGTCAAACCAAAACAAGACAAGGAACAAACGTCCGTGACATTAGACCCGTCAAACCAAAAATGTGGACAAACACCGACAATCATGAGCGCTGTCCTGTCAATATTTATAAAATATATGCAATGAAACGTCCCGTTGACTACAGCAAACCAAGTGACCCGTTTTACATTGCTACACATACAAAACCATCATGTATAAAATCTGGTGATCAATGGTTTAAAAGACAACCAATTGGTGTAAATAAACTTACCTCCCTGATGAAAAACATGGTCAAGGCTGCTGGTATCCCTACCGACAAAAAACTCTCGAACCACAGCGCCAGAAAACATCTTGTTCAGAAACTAAGTGAACAAAATATTCCACCGAATCAAATAATGCAAATCACCGGTCATCGTAATTTTCAGAGTGTTAATAACTACAGCCATGTCAGTGAAAATCAACACAAAAATATATCCAAACTGCTCTCCAACAATCTATCTGTCACACAAAATAATTCCATCCACAATCAGCTGGTTTCATCCATTTCCGTTGAAAATAATAATTCAGCCTCAAGTATGTCATTCCAGGGAGCCTTGGACACAATGTTTGGTGGAAATATTTATGGTGGAAACATCAGTATTTATATTAACTCAAAAGGTGATGCTTTCCATTTACCACCGGCCAAAAAACGTCGCACAATGGTAATTTATGACTCTGACTCTGAGTGATTTTTTGTGACCTACATACTTTTGGCGCAAGTATGCGTCATCAATGACGACAGCATTGATGACGTATTGAAAGTTCATTCTTGTATTTTATTGTCAATTTGTTAACTAATTTTCTCTTATTTGCAGTTTTTTCATTCCAGATATTTGTGTGAAACGAATGCATTATTTCTCTAAAGAGAATTTACAAAAAAAAAAATAAATAGTAATGAATATTTGACATTTTTTGGTACTTTATTATCTAGCGGCTTGATATTGAACAAGTAATGTTATTCGTCTATGGCAGAAGGAAAAATCCTTATTAAAAAACTTAGTTTTGGGGTTTTTATGGCAAAATCATGTGATAAAAAAAATCTGAAATTCGTTTCCATTACATATTCGATTTATGAAATTCGTTTTGAATTTTTTTAAAATATTTTTGCTCGCCAAGGCTCGCAAAAATAATAAAAATTCAAAACTCATTTCATAAATCGAATATGTAATGGAAACTTATTACAGATTCTCTATTTATGTTATGCTTGTAAATAGAATCAAAGAATAAAAATAAGTTTAAAAAGATTATATAACCTTTTAGTAAGTCGCAACGCCTAGTGGGCGAGTTATTGCCAATTGTAGAATAAGACGTTATTTGGGATAAAGATTATAATGAACCAAGTTTTAATTTTAATTGACTTGCGAATAAAAATCTAAAAAAACTGACAAAAACTAAATATTATGATATGAAATATCGGATTTTGATTTGTCATATACATGCACTAAATATTTTTTGTAGTTTTTTTTTTCTTGACAGACTTCAAAACCTTGAATACAAAAATATAATTATCCATAAAAATAAATAAATAAATAAATAAATAAATAAATAAATAAATAAATAAATAAATAAAAATAGAAATTGGAAGAAACATTAAAGGCCAGTTGTTTTGTTACGCAGAATTTCCTGAACTTACTTAAATATTTTTCAAAAACAATGATCTATAAGGAAATCCCGTATGTATAAGACAAAATAAAATTGTTTATCAAGGTGCGGATAATAATGAAATTTGCGACAATGAATAAGAACATAATAATAATATAATTATGACGTGGTTCGAGTACTTTGGTAAGTTTCTACTAAGTTCTACATATAAACAACTGCAAGCTGAACTGCTTGTATGTTTAAAGTTTAGAAAAAAATCTTGTGTCGGTTTTCATAGTTTTTATTGTTATTTGAACATAAACCGGTTTGATAAATGATAAACAATTTACTGAAAATAAAACACATTTCATTTTCCGAAAATGTAGTATATATAATCCTATTACATATTTTGAAAATAGGACTTTTTAACAACATGTTTGTATAGGTATTAAATGAGTTTATCCGCATCGTGAATACCTATATCATGTAAACACTATTTATCTTTAAATAACGACTTGACAACTTGCCAAAAAAATTATTCAGTACAAATAATCTGTGTTTGGATTTTCGGAAAATCGAAAGGCCTGTTTAACAAAATAAAGGTTTACGTATTGTGCTATTTAAAATTTGAATGGCGTCATTTTATAACTATACTATGAATATAACAGTATTTACAACTTGGCAAGATGAAGATTTATAAAACCCCATGACAAAATGTTTGTATTTGTATGTTTGATTATTTAGTGATTATTAACTTCATAGGATGCCAAATACAATGTATATACAGTTTTGGCTATAGCAAATTTATACTTGTCAACAAGTTTGTGATAATTGTAATACAATTGTTTATTAGGTCTTGATTAGCCTATATATCTCCGAGTCAACAATTAATTCTTAAGCAGCATACAATTATTACAGCCATTGGATTATACATACACATAGTTATGAACTTTTTTTTTACTAAAGAGAATCAATGTATCACTGAAATAAATAAATAAATAAATAAATAGATAAATAAATAAATAAATAAAATAATTAATTAATAAACATCGTTTTTATTTTAGGAAAATCATTACTTTCAATAGTTAGCAAGAAAATTTATAAAGCCATATGTTACTGGTTTTATTGCTGAAAAACCAAACACTTGTTATATATAAATAAATGTAATTGCGTTGAAACTAAGGAACTGTACATGTCAAAACAAAATTATATTCAAAATGTTATCTATAAAAGTTTTGTGTTATAAACATGTCTTTGTATTCAGGTGTACCGTATGAACAATATTATGAAATATATAACAAATACCTGCTGAATTTTGATGTGCCATATGTGCACATTTCAGAAAATCATTCCTCATCAGTGACACTAGGGGCCGAAAAGTTTAATAGATAAAAGACATAGCCAAACAGTTGAAAAATAATGAATCTAAAGTTCCAAAATTATATGACACCAAATCCAGCTAAGGAATGCTTTGCATGAGGGAACAGACCTTAGTTTTAAATAAATTTATAAAATTAGGATGGCTGAAAATTTAGCTAAATTGTATATTTTCTGACAGCACAAAGTACTGCCTACTGAGTTATGAATACCCTCGGGGAGTTTTACTCCACCAGAAGCGGTACCCGCTCAGGGGTAGTAAATATGTAACAAATACCTGCTGAAACTTATGAAAACTGAATCAATCAATGGGTAGAGAGGTATTGTTACCTCCGCAGGGTAAAATTCACAATTTCCAATGGTTTCCTTTCGAGTAAATGTAAGATTTTTACAGTAAAAGATATCCTTATGATAAATGCACATCCAGTTGATTAAATGTATCCAAAAGTAAGCAAAATATTTGAAAATAAACCTTGTATACTTTTCTATTCAATAAATTAGAAAAAGGGTTCCATTTTAAAATTAGAAAAACGGTTAGTTCCTTTCTTGCGTACAATCTGTACAGGATAAATGTCTATTGTCCCATTTATTTCCAAAACAATGTTAATCTGTCTCTTGCCCATTGGTTTTCCAGAAAAAGGGCGACTGTCACCATTAAACTCTAACGCATAAGACGCCAAGTACTATCGTTTCCATTTTCCCGTGCACATCGTTCTTGATTTGTAGTTCAGAAAACCGAACCTAGGTCAAATCAAAACTGTTAAAAGTCTTAATTTAAATATATTAAAGATTTACAGAAATTCTGGTGATATAATTTTATGAGTTTACACTCTGTTCATTGGCAAAATTCAATAATGTTCCATGGATATTTTTTGGTTTTTTTTATTGGTATACGTCAAATTATGTTGTAATTATAGTTTATATCTTATCGTTATTATTACACCAGAATTCTTATAAACAAAATATAATATTAATGTTTTTGTCTAAATGTAGAGAAAATAAAATGAACATTCAAAAAGGTGACCTCACTCTATCCAAGGATGTTTCCTTATATAATCAAGCTCCGGAACCAAATGTTCACGGTTTGTGCCAATGATATCAGCCCCATTGTAAACTACTTTACGAATAAAATTTCTGGCATTTGAGTGGCAAAATCCATATATAAATCCTGTAGATTGATCGTAGAACACGTGATCTAACATTTGAATTTCTGGATAATATTTCATGACAACACTTGTAAAATCATCAACGAGATCATCTAGATCCATTTCACCAATCGCAAAATACTTCCCCTCTTCAACCAAAAGAATAAAACTTGTAAATTTGCCTAATATTTTTAAATGTCTTTGGTCTTCTGAGTCAGATTCATACCTTGTGATTAAATCCCCAGACGAAGTAACTTTGAAATTAACATCAGCAAATTTGATATACACTTTACTGCAGTCATCAAAATCCATGTTTATTTGTGTGCTATATTGGTGTTAAATACAAATATAGCGTTAGTTTTACAGACACATGCGATTAATAACCAGAAAATGTTTTATTAGAAACAAAAAACATCCTGAGGCACATGTGTTAGTATATACAGTACTACGGTATTACATAACTTTCCTCTAAAATGATTCATTGTGTTACATCATCGATATTTATAACATTTAAATATACTAAAGGTTCATGTCGTTATAACTAAACAAATTTCTACCGGCATAAGGTAAAAAGAGGCCCTAGGCCTTAACGCTCACCTCAGAATATGTCCAAAATTGTTTGCAAAGACCAATATACTGAAACAGAAGCTTTCAAAATATTCACCTTTGATGTTGTAAATAGTTACGGTACTCGAATGTTATGCAGTAGATAAAAACAATAAATACTAATAGTTACTTACGAAACCGTGAAATAAAGAAACAAACAACTAAATAAATAAAAAAATAATAAATAAATAATTGATATCGACTGCAACCGCGCGCACAACTCGTTGTTTCATATTAAAATCACGATGTATACGAACATCGGATATCTGAACATGTTTATCAGAAATAAACTCAGTAAGCAATACTTTGTGCTGTCAGAAAATATTGAATTTAGCAAAATTTAAGTCGTGTTAATTTTTGAAATTTATTTAAAAACAAGGTTTGTTACCTCATGCAAAATATTCCTTAGCTTAATTTGAATTTATTTTAGAACTATAGATTTATTAATTTTTAACTGTTTGGCTTACGTTTTTTATCTATCAAACTTAGCGTAACTGATGAGGAATGATTTTCCGAAATGTGCACATATGGCATGTCAAAATTTAACAGGTAAATGTGTTTTTCATTTATCACATTTGTAAGAAAATACGAACAGATAGTTAATAAAATTACAAAGCAGTGCAATAAGTCATTAAGATTTAAATGCATTCGTGAGTATCAATGGGTAAGTCGTTTACATGAAGCCGAAAGTTGAACTGTTATCGACAAAGGCCTATTACTCGGCTTCTGTAATAAGAGTAGTGGATTAGTACCTGTTACACTGAAATGCCAGTAACGGGGCTGATATTGATACGTAAGGGCTTTCAAACTTGTTGCACGTCTACAAGAATACAAAAGTTTACTAAGATCGGATTAGGTAAAAGTTACTCATGGGTATGACCTGTATAAATAATCCAGTCTTCAGTAATATGTTACTTAATAAATTAATGCACCAAAATAAACAAATTAAGCGTGTGTAATGTCAAAATTTACATTTAAGTTTCAAATCACCCAAATGATTTTTTCGGAATTTATATGTGCGTCTTTCTATTTAACCAGTATAATATAGTACACAGAATCGTGGTTTCGTATCGTTTATATTAAGACAAAGGACGAAGTCAGATGTCCCCATATAGATGTTAAATAAATTATGTATGTATGTTTCATTCAGCATGAGGCGCCAGTTGTGGACTAAAGAAAAGTAAAAAACAATATTTATATAGAAGAGTAAGGGCGTCTGACCGTCATGCAGTGTAAATCGTGCCAAGTAAGGAAAATCTTTCACCCTGAATAACAACATACACACACATACTGGACAATGCCATACTTGGAAGTCACTCACCCATAAAAGTACATGCACACACCCACTTAGTACACGTTACTAGTCATAGTAAACGACACAGTAAAAAAGAGACAAACTTAATTAATTCATTTATAACTAAATAAGATAACTACTAATAATTTATTTACTACTTAACTAACCCCATGTTATGAAAATCGATTTTCCAGAAATATAACACAAATATCGATTTTAAAAGGAATATATATATATATTTATATGTATGTATATACGGGCGCAGGATATTTGTATGAACGAAATCTTAAAAACACTTTATGGACATTTTAACGATGATTTTATAAGACATTTGAACGACGGATTAGATATATTACCTGTAATCTGCAATAGACATTTGGGCATCATCAACAAATGATGATACTATGACCTTCTCCCCGTATTCATGTAGTGTGATATATTATTTGATAATTTAAATTGATATAACCTGTATGCAAAATAAATATTCAACATGTACCTGCATTTTATGAAAATCGATTTTCCAGAAATATAACACAAATATCGATTTTAAAAGGATTATATATATATATATATATATATATATATATATATATATATATATATATATATATATATATATATATATATATATATATATATATATATATATATTTATATATGTGTGTGTGTGTGTGTGTGTGTGTGTGTGTGTGTGTGTGTGTGTGTGTGTGTGTCACTCAGACGTGGTGTACAAACTAAAAATTGTCTGAACGAAAAACATATACCATTGACCCGTGACCTTTACTAAAGTCTTGACAACAGCAAACGTTACCAAAACACAACATAACAATTAATGTATAAACGGGCGCAAGACATTTGTATGAACGAAATCTTAAAAACTCTTTATGGACATTTTAACGATGATTTTATAAGACATTTGAACGACGGATTAGATATATTACCTGTAATCGCAATAGACATTTGGGCGTTATTAAAATATTTTCACCTTTACATACGGAATCTTCCCTTACATATTGTAATGAGCAGTTTTACTACAGACATCCGTCGACATATATTCGAATGTTATAACGAAGATGCAAACCACCACACACACAAGGATCGGACACGTAAATAATACTGTCTCTGTGTGGAGAGAGAGAGAGAGAGAGAGAGAGAGAGAGAGAGAGAGAGAGAGAGGCTGATTACTAGATTCGAGAATATATATATGTTTATTGTGAAGGCAATCGAGCTACTTATTTACACGTACCTTTGAATGTCAAGCTAGAACAAATATGTATATTTTTCAAAGTATGGCAAACAAAATATAAAATGAGATGCAAAGTTAAGAAAATATGCGCCTTTTTATATCATGCATAGGAAAAAAACTAATGCAGCTTTAAGAAATCTGCCGCTCAGATGTTAACGTTTTATTAGGAAATAGAACTCGCCAGCGTAACACGTGATTGATACCTCTTAACGTTTGTGCGGAATGAAATGGAAAACGTCTACGTCAAATATTCCCGAAATTACGTCGTTATTACGGAAAACGTTATTTTATGCGATTCCGTTGTCAATAGAAATAATTGTCCCGCACAAACGCTATGAGGTATCAAGTGGTGCTCTGGTGAATTCCAAATGGTTTACAAATCTGTCGGTCTCAAATGTCCATAACTTTGTCGCTCAAATGTATTTTTTCGCTCTTTTGTCCTACAGCTTCGCTCAAACAAGCCGACAAATTGGAAAACATGACTACCTACTTTTTATCCGGCGTTGAAGTAAAATATCAAGTGATATTGTTATATTGGCTGTTAATTTTTTTTTTCGAAATCTCCAACAAGAGTGATTTAGAATATAAAAATAGGTGACGTAGTTGTGTACTACGTCACCAATATCGTCTTTTATTCGATATGTACATGCAAAGGACTCACGCAGAAATATCCGATGATCATGAAAAGCTGCAACATGCTTTAGATGAAGTAACTTATTCGGTGAGGAAAACATTTGAATTGCAAGCTTCCGCTTTACTTTGATAAGTCGAGAAAAGATTGACCATTAAACAAAAAGAGGTATTCGATACTATTTCAGGATTAATTAAAGCCTGCTGTAACACTAGTTTTTCAAGGTTTTAGAAGAGAAATACAATGTTTGTATCATGTCATATACCCTTATGGTGTATGCATTTTGTCATAATTAACTGCCACCAAAATACATGCAATCTTCGCTGGAGTATAAAATGCAGGGTTTTTTAAAACCCTTACGGGGATTTAATATGGTTAAATGCAGCTACACTCAATTCAGAAGTAAATCGCTAAAATCATGCGGGTTAAAAACGATATAGGCGTAATGGGAAAGAAATTTTTGGTATGAAACAAATCGCAAGTTTTATCACAGGGTCTGTTTGGGTATATAATTATAGCAATTCATGTGAGAAAATAAGTGATTCGAGCTAATATTTTTGAAATGTAATGTGTCTTCGATAAAACGATTACGATTTTCATCAGCTAAACGCGTTTGAGGAAAAAATGTACCGCTTCGGTTCTTCCCTTCTTCCTTTTAATTATATGTAGGGAGTTTTGAATACAAGCCTCTGTGATTTATTAAGTTTTGTGAAATTAGTTTAAATTTAGACTGTTTTATCTCGATTCTTATTCAAAGCAAACATATACATAAGGGGTGACTCAGACATTTTCAGAAAATAATGCTAAAAATAACTCCTGGATTTCCATATCTTTTTGACATAATTTCTAAACCGACTTAATGCACAGCACAACGTATATCTCATATATATACAAAATGACCTGGTTTAAGTGAATTTTTAAGTTATATTAACTGAGAGTATAAATTTAATTGCATTATACGCCATATATATATATATATATATTTGTGTGTGTGTGTGTGTATTTATAATACGGATTAAAACACACGTCATGGAACGTGTTAAGGTGATTTCGTAATGAATAAATTCACTTTCATACAGGGACTTTGAAGCAAAGTATTATGATTAAATTTTGGAATTTGAGTTGTATGTCGGTTACGAATAGACCATGTTTCGCACTTCTAAAAACTTATAGAAAACGTAATAATAATAATATTTTTAAAGTTAGCAAAAATAGATAGACATATATTGTAACCGTTTATTTAAAACGTTCTATTTCGGATAACAACTGGAGAAAAAAAACAGGGAGTGAGAGTACTATAGGGAAACAAAACACATGATTTAATTGTCTGTTTTTGACGGCAACTGGAGAATCGTTCAGGGGTCATAGTACTACTGAGTGACCCAAACTATCCAGTTAATAATTTATTATATAACTCTCTGTTTGCGAGTGACGTGGGTCGAGTTGGCCGATGGTCTAAATCACGCGCTTACGGATCACATTTTCTCTAACCGCGTAGGTTCGAATTCCGCTCTGACAGATCCTGATGTGAATAAGTTTGTCAGATTGCTAAGCCTCGCTTGATGCTAAAGGTCAATGTGTTTTCTCCGGGTATTTCTTTTTCCTCCGCAGTCCCAGAACTGACCTCAATATTAGTGAAAAAATCTTGACTGGGGCGTTAAACACTTTTACTTCTACTACTGCTACTAAATGTCTACTAAAAAGTCCACTAGAGTAAAGTCCAGAGGTTATTGTATTATAAAGTATTATAAACTATCCCAGTATTATTTACAGCCATTACGTCACCAACTAGAACTCACTACCCGTGTATATTCTTCATACATACGACAAAATTAGCAGCTGGAGACCAAAGACTTCTAACGCTAACTTTTCCCAGGTGGATACCAAAAACTTCTAACACTGCATCTCACTACTAGCTGGAGGCCAAACACTTCCACCACTGCCTCCCACTACCGGCTGGAGACAAACACTTCCAACACTGCCTCTCCCTACCAGCTGGAGGCCAAACACTTCCAGCACCGCCTCTACCTACCACCTGGAGACAAGCACTTCCAACTCTACCTCTCAATACCAGCTGGAGACAAGCGCTTCCAACACTACCTCTCACTAACAGCTAGAAACAAACACTTCCAACACTAACTCTCACTACTAGCTGAAAACAAGCACTTTCAACATTGCATCTCACTACCAGCTGGCTACAAACACTACCAACACTACCTCTCACTACCAGCTGGAGACAAACAATTTCAACACTACCTCTCACTACCAGCTGGATACAAACACTTCCAACACTGCGTCACACTACCAGCTGGAGACAAACACTTCCAACACTGCGTCACACTACCAGCTGGAGACAAACACTTCCAACACTGCCTCTCACTACCAAATGTAGACAAACACTTCCAACACTACCTCTCACTACCAGCTGGAGACAAACACTTTCAACACTTACTCTCACTACCAAATGTAGACAAACACTTCCAACACTACCTCTCACTACCGGCTGGAGACAAACACTTCCAACACTGCCTCTCTCTACCAGCTGGAGGTCAAACACTTCCAACACTACATTTCACTACCAGCTGGAAACCCAACTCTAACTATTACTACCAGCATGAAACAAACACTTCCAACACTAACTCTCACTACCAGCTGAAAACAAACACTTCCAGCACCGCTTCTACCTACCACCTGGAAACAAGCACTTCCAACACTACCTCTCAATACCAGTTGGAGACAAGAGCTTCCAACACTACCTCTCACTACCAGCTAGAAATAAACACTTCCAACACTAACTCTCACTACCAGCTGAAAACAAGAACTTTCAACACTGCATCTCACTACCAGCTGGAGACAAACACTTCCAACACTACCTCTCACTACCAGCTGGAGACAAACAATTTCAACACTACCTCTCACTACCAGCTGGATACAAACACTTCCAACACTGCGTCCCACTACCAGCTGGAGACAAACACTTCCAACACTGCCTCTCACTACCAAATGTAGACAAACACTTCCAACACTGCATCTCACTACCAGCTGGAGATCAAACAATTTCAACACTGCGTCCAATACCAGCTGGAGACAAACACTTCCAACACTGCCTCTCACTACCAAATGTAGACAAACACTTCCAACACTGCATCTCACTACCAGCTGGAGATCAAACAATTTCAACACTACCTCTCACTACCAGCTGGAGACAAACACTTTCAACACTAACTCTCACTACCAGCTGGAGACAAGCACTTAAAACACTGCCTCTAAATACCAAATGTAGACAAACACTTCCATCACTACCTCTCACAACAAGCTGGAGACAAGCACTTCAAACACTGCCTCTCACTACCAAATGTAGACAAACACTTCCAACACTACCTCTCACTACCAGCTGGAGACAAACACTTTCAACACTTCCTCTCACTACCAGCTGGAGACAAATAATTCCAACACAACATCTCACTACCAGCTGGAGACAAGCACTTCCAACACTGCATCTCACCACCAGCTGGAGATCAAACACTTCCAACACTACCTTTCAATACCAGCTGGAGACAAACACTTCCAACACTGTCTCTAACTACCAGCTGGAGATCAAACACTCCCAACACTAACTCTCACTACCAGCTGGAGACAAACACTTCCAACACTAACTTTCACTACCAGCTGGAGATCAAACACTTCCAACACAACCTCTCACTACCAGCTGGAGACAAACACTTTCAACACTGGCTCTCACTACCAAATGTAGACAAACACTTCCAACACTGCATCTCACTACAAGCTGGAGATCAAACACTTCCAACACTAACTCTCACCACCAGCTGGAGACAATAAAATTATAACATTGTCTCTTATTATCAGATGGAGACATTTTTTTTTTCAAAATGTACTGGTCTTTATTCAATATTGCTTAAACAAGAGAACGAAATAAGCACATGCAATTCTAATCTCGACGTAATTGTATATACTTAAAAGTAATGTGATTATAGAATAGTGTCGCACTTGATAATCGCCTTGACGAGATGATCAAATAAAAAAAATTATTATTTATTTATTAAGTATTTATTTGTTTCTTTTTTTTGGCTTCTTTTTTTTTTTTTTTGCTATTACTCTCTACTGACCCAGACAATCCCTTAATTAAACCTTATGATATCAATTTCTTGATATCACGCATATCGTTTCACCTCTTCAACCTAAATGTATTGATTATTGTAAGTCCCAGTTACAAAATTGTAAAATTTTGAATTTTAAAAATCTTTTTCATAGATGGGAACCAGTGTAATGTTACATAGTCTTACATAAAATTTTAGAATTAGTAGTTTTTTTTATAAATTTTATACATGTAATTAGTATTGCATGTACTTGAACCTCATTCATCTCAAAGATTCAGAAGTATTATTTCATTTTCTAGTAAATAAAAACAGAAAAAGATCATTAACAAAACTAGATAGATATGGGATTAACCTTATCCGTCATCTCCAGGCTAATGTTTAACAAGTATCCTATATACCCTCTGACATGCAAGTGCTATTGAGAGCACACACATCACAACACCAACAAGCTAAAGGAAACTAACTAAAAACACTTGAGGAGGCCAGTTGCTTTGTTACATAGATATTACTGAACTTGCCTAAATTACTCAAAAATATTTCAAAAACAATCATCTATTTAAAACAGTATGTATAGGACAAAAAATGTTCGTCCAGGATTGGATAGTTATAAAAGATGTGACAATGAATAAGAAAATAGTAATATATCTGTGGCGTGGTAAGAGTACTAGAATAAATTTCTTAATAATTACTTTAGATAACTATAAGCCCAAGTGCTTGTATCTTTAAATGGTGTGTTCCGAAAACGCCCACTGGACAAAATAACATCTAATTAGGTAGGGGAGTTAGAGGGGGCTGTCAATGAGTTGTCAATTAATGAGTTGACATGTATTTACCGATAATCATTTAATAGACGGAAATAGGACATTCAGATAGTTTACAAGAAAAACTAAACAGACATACCAAAATAGACATTTTAATGCTGAAAATTAATAATATAATTTTATTAGAATAAATAAAGAAATTTTGCAAAAAAAAAAAAAAAAAGGGAAAACAATAGAGCAAAATAAGTTTAGGAAAAATATGTAAGATTGCTAAATTTATAATGTGAAATTAATTGAAGTGAAATAAGAATTAATTATTTTTTGATAATCAATTTAAAAAATAACTATAATAATTATAAAAATAATAATACAGACAAAAAACTAAAAACAAAATAAATAAATAATGTTCAATTAAGGGGAAACGAAAAAAAAAAACAAACTCAGAATTAACAATGTTATTTCCTCATAAATAGTTATGAAATTGTATTTTTCAATATTTGAATAAACAAGAAAAACAATTTTGAAAACAGTGTCATGCACAGTGACTTTCGTTCTAGGGAAAAATAAACAAAATATAAGTAAATACAATGTCCTATTTTTAAAAAGTTATCCATGTATGTTAAAGTTTTATAAAATTTAATTCAGTTATGAAATTAAAAATAGAAAAAAAAAACATGAACAGACTAGTTATATTATATTTAAAAAGTAATTAATTTAAAGAATAAGTTTAAAAACTAAAAATATATACACTTATACGACAGGCCCCCAAAAAATCACCCAAGCTAGGTTCCTGATTGATTTTAAACTTTAAATATAGGGCGGTCCAAAATAAAGTTAAATAGAATTAAATTGATAGTTGACCACATCCTGTTTTATGGACAGTAAGCCTTAAGGGCAGTTTTAAAGATGAATCAGGTACTTTAATTTTCTCAAATTTACACACAGAATCAAAGTACTGAAGAGCTGAAAACTTTTGCCATATTAACTGATTGAAGTGTTTTAAATTGCAGACTTATTTTATTCATTCTACTTGAAACAATGTTGAAGCTTAATGTGACAAAAGTTAGAGAATTGTGTGAGATATGAAATATTAGTTCATATAAATTTCAGAAAAACAGTTCAATCATAAAAGTTCAAAAACTCTAAAATGAGATCATTGCACAGTCTAGACTGCATGATCATCCCCTTAATTCTTAAAATATCTAGTTTAATTTTAAAATTCAAAAAGGTATTGCAATAAGGGTATGTAAGGAGACTGAAAATTTTAGTTACCCCAAACTTTAAATTTCTTGTCAATTATATGCACACTTTGAGATAATAACTGTAATTAAACATTTAGCATTTTGAACTATCCTATCAGAGGGATCCTACTATACTTGTTCAACAAACCTGCACTAAACATTTGAAATACAACCTTAGCTATTCAATTCTACCTGTGTAATGTCTAAAAAATTGACATTGAAATATTCCTTTTTTTTTAATTGAGTGTACACTTAGTTGAGCGAATGATTGTGAACTTGGGGAGGGTTGCAACATGACAGTGAGTCAGTTGCAAGTCACACACCAACAACTTTCTTGTTTACATGTTTAACATTGTCATAAAGCATCTTTTAATTTTTTATTGTTAAATACGTTATTGTCACGAAGCATTTTCAATGTATTTTACGATAAAATTTAAAATATGCTTTACGACAACATTATTTTTGAAACCAAACATATTTACAAGGCATTGTCACAAATAATATATCTCTCGCCGATAGGTTCTAATGTTTTCAAGAAGGGCTCAGTTTGAATTTGTGTAGAAGAAAATGAGGGGGAAAGCACTGCCCTGTTTCCCAATAATATCTATTTGAGGTTTGCAGTTGATATGTTCTATACACTGCTATGGGAAACATGAAATAGTCTTGAAACGAAACTCCGACAGACGCACTCTGCCAAAATTTCCCTTCAGCTTTAAAAAATAGTCCAAAAAAGAATATTGCATTATTCAAATTGCTTAACTAATCAGGAGCAATATTCCAGAGTTAAATACAGTAATAATGTGTGTGTCAATACACACATGCATGTACATGTACTGAGTAGTGTGAAACTAATTCTAATGAGGCAAATTGTAAGTAAAACAAAAAGAATAGAAACGACCTAGAAAAAAATTGACAAAATGAAAGCAAAGAAAACAAAATCTCACCCGTGAAGATTATTAACATGGGACATTTGTTTTCACCCCTAAAAACGGCTTAAAAGAACCATTAAATGTCATAAAAATTCCTATTACATAAATTTTACAAAAGCACAAGTACAAAGGCATTTATGGCAAACTGACTGGACAGGTGTCTTATTAGTTCAGTCAGTAGAGCAACACACTGGTAAAGGGAAACTTACGGGTTTGAATTGTTATTTGGCCTCTGTATTTCCATTTCCACTCCCTGTTTCACACTTAAGTTATCTTTTTGCAAAATCCAATTTGAGACAACTGAAGGTGTTACAAAAGAGAAATAATACACAATTCATATAATAATAATATGATAATTTTTTTTTCAGTTTTGGATTTCTTTTCATGTACACAAGTACATGTGTGAATAATCATGTTAGTCAGTATGGCTGCAAAATTTGGTGACAAGTGGTATCCGTCACAATGATCATTCTACTTTAAACATATCGAAATTTCTTTAGGTACTCTGGTTTTCCTCTATCGTTCAATAGCTTAGTACCTCACTAATTAAGTAAAGAATGTATGTAGACTGGCATGATATGACATCATTCCTCTTCAATTTACTCATTGCAGAATATTTATAAATATAATTTTTTGATGGTATCTGACAAGGGTAAAGAGTTTTTATTTCTATGAAACACTTATCTTGGCATTATTATATATATATTTTGTGTAGATAAGACAGAAAGTAAAAGATTAAATGTAGCATTAAATTGAATTTTACACGCCCCTTTTTCAAAGTTGGGACCTGTCGTATAAGTGTATAGAAAAATGAAGAGAAGAGATATTATCATTATCTCCAAATGAAATTGAAACTATAAATTTCAGGTTTTATGTAGCATAAAACATCCAGTGAGCAATAAACGTGTAAAAAATGTGCATGTCTTACGGTTTTTGTAAAAAGAATACTTCAAGAAATGATATTGAAATTGCAATTAGGTATGCAGAATAGTTGAAGAATAAAAATGTTTATTTATTCTATTATTATTTGCCAAAAACTCTGATTTTCTCTAATTCCATGGATTTATATTTGCTATTCTCACCGATGAAATGCCTATTAGTTAGATATATATTTACAGGTAACCTTAATTGCAATATCCTTTTTTGAAGGCCTTATAATTCCTAAAATTGATTAGAGTTAAGAAAAATTGTTTTGCCAGTTTCCATAGTTTGGTATTGTTATTTAAATTTTGACCGGTAAATTTGAGTTTGATTAATGACAAAAAAATCTTGGTAGATAATAAAATCAATTCTATTTTCTAAAAATCTAGTACATATGATCATGCTACATATTTAGAAAACTGGAGACCTTTTACAAAATGTTAGTACACGTATTTAATTCAGGTATCTTTATCGTGAATATCTGTGTTATTTAAACACTATATATCTGTAAGTAACCTGCATTAAAAATAGCACATTTTACTATTTGACATCATCATATGGGAAAAGTATTTGTAACCATCAATTCAACTTTTTAGGCCCCTTATATCACTGATGATCAATGAATTTCCGAAATGTGTACATATGGCACATAAAAATTAAACAGGTATTTAAACATTTACTACCCCTGTCCGTCGGGTACCGCTGAGAGTGGAATCAAGCTGTGATAATTTTTAAAACTATGGTTTGTTTCCTCTTGCAAATCATTTCTTAACTAGATTTCAATTCATATAATTTTGGAATTTTGGATTCATTAATTTTCAAATATTTCGCTTATATGTTTATTTATCAACTTTTCGGCTCCTATTGTCACTAATGAGGAATGATTTTTTCAATATTTGCACATATGGCACTTCAAAATTAAACAGGATTTTATCAAATGTTGACAAACATACCGACCCATGTTAAAATCCTAAAAGCTATGAACCTTTTTACTGAGTGAAACACGTGAAATTCTATCTTAATAGTCAGGTCGGGTGTTCGGAAGAACAAGCACTTTCTGTCCAGCTAGCTACATCAGTGAAATCAAAATTGAGACATAGACCGTTATATTTTTAGTAGCTCAATAAAATTTGTATTCGTGTCACATATTCTTTTTACATACTTATACATTTGTAACAACGTGTTATTTAAAAAAAACAACTGCGCAACTATAAATTTGAATTTCAAAAATTAAAATCCCGCTTGTGTGCAGATGCCTAATATTTCATAATGAAAATTCCATAGCTTTTAATGACAATATGGACTTTATATCAACTCTATAAGAGTTAAAGCTGCATTAAGTTTTCCAAAGAAAACATTAAAACGATGCTAATCTAATTAATGATGTTCCTAATGAACAATGTTAGATTTGGTTCAACGATAAAAGCTCGAATAAATACAGAAATTACAGTATTTACCAAGCGAGATGAAGTATGTTGGATCTAATATTAGAAAATGAAAAAAAAAACCGCGTCATTCGAACACAACTTTCAAAACGGTGAAATACGATAAATTAATCACAGATATTCGTTGAATTTGTCATTTGTTACTTTTAATTGACTTGCGAATGAAAATCTAAAAAAGCTGACAAAAACTAAATATAATGAAATGAAACATCAGATTTTAATTTGTCAAATACATGCACTAAAATATTTATTGTAGTTTTATTTTTTTTCTTGACAGACATTAAAACCTTAAATACAATAATATAATTATCAATAAATAAATAAATAAATAAATAAATAAATAAATAAAAAATAAATAAATAAAAATAGAAATTGGAAGAAACATCAAGGCCAGTTGTTTTGTTACGCAGAATTTCATGAATGTACTTAAAAATTTTTTCAAAAACAATGATCAATGAGGAAAACCCAAATTTCCTGCATGTACTTAAACATTTTTCAAAAACAATGATCTATAAGGAAACCCGTATGTAAAAATAAAATTGTTTATCCAGGTGTTGATAATAATGAAATTTGCGACAATGAATAAGAACATAATAATAATATATTTGTGACGTGGTTCGAGTACTTTGGTAAGTTTCTACTAAGTTCTACATATAAACAACTGCAAGCTTAACTGCTTGTATGTTTAAAGTTTAGAAAAAAATCTTGTGTCGGTTTTTACAAGATTGTTATTGTTATTTGAACATAAACAGGTTTGATAAATGATAAACAATTTACTGAAAATAAAACACATTTCATTTTCAGAAAATCTAGTATATATAATCCTATAAGATATTTGGAAAATAGGACTTTTTAACAACATGTTTGTATAGGTATTAAATGAGTTTTTCCGCATC
This sequence comes from Tegillarca granosa, assembly GCA_029721355.1. Lineage (NCBI taxonomy): Eukaryota > Metazoa > Mollusca > Bivalvia > Arcoida > Arcidae > Tegillarca > Tegillarca granosa. The sequence goes on along the minus strand of CM056604.1, from coordinate 4,669,536 downwards.
GTGAATACCTATATCATGTAAACACTATTTATCTTTAAATCGATTTGACAACTTGCCAAAAAAAATATTCAGTACAAATAATAATTTTTAAACAATTTACTGAAAATAAAACACATTTCATTTTCAGAAAATCTAGTATATATAATCCTATTAGATATTTGGAAAATAGGACTTTTTAACAACATGTTTGTATAGGTATTAAATGAGTTTTTCCGCATCGTGAATACCTATATCATGTAAACACTATTTATCTTTAAATCGATTTGACAACTTGCCAAAAAAAATATTCAGTACAAATAATCTGTGTTTGGATTTTCGAAAAATCGAAAGGCCTGTTTAACAAAATACAGGTTTACGTATTTTGTTATTTAAAATTTAGAATGGCGTCATTTTATAACTTTTCTATTAAAATAAACAGTATTTACAACTTGGAAAGATGAAGATTTATAAAACCCCATGACAAACTGTTTGTTTTTGTATGTTTTTGATTATTTAGTGATTTTAAACTTTAATAAATAATAAAATCCAACACAGACATACCAGTCCATGTGCAAATAACTACCCAGAAAACAAAGTAAAAGCTTTGAAAACCGGCTTATTTGAAAATGAGAGCTTTCTACCAGGCAAGCGAGGCCCGGTGCTCCGAAAGAAAAGGCACTTTTACCTACATGTCTGTACCGGCAACGTGCGAAATCAATATTGATAATGAAAGGAATACGAAGCCATAGGATGCCAAAATGTATACAGTTTTTGGATACAGCAAATTTATACTTGTCAACAAGTTTGTCAATGGTTATACAATTGTTTTATTAAGTCTTGATTAGCCTTTATATCTCCGAGTCAACAATTTATTTTTAAGCAGCTGACTTTGATGTAGAAAGTTCCCGTTCCATACAAAGATCACACAGCAAATCGACTGGACAAAACAATGTAAGATGAAGATAAACAATTACACACTAGTATATGACAATGTCGAAATAATATGTAGGAATAAAGAAGATGCAGTTGTTCAGAGTTTCTAAACTCCATACAAATATTACAGCCATTGGATTATACAAACACATAGTAATGATCTTTTTATACTAAAGAGAATCAATGTATCACTGAAATAAATAAATAAATTTAAAAAATAATGAAATAAAATAAATAAATAAACACCGTTTTCATTTTTAGAAAATCATTACTTTCAACAGTAAGCAAGAAAATTTATGAAGAGAATCATTGTATCACTGAAATGAATTAAATCAAAATCAATAAATAAATAAATAAAAATAAATAAATAAATAAATAAACACCGTTTTCATTTTTAGAAAATCATTACTTTCAACAGTAAGCAAGAAAATTTATGAAGAGAATCATTGTATCACTGAAATGAATAAAATCAAAATAAATAAATAAATAAATAAATGAATAAATTAAAAATAAATAAATAAATAAATAAATAAACACCGTTTTCATTTTTAGAAAATCATTACTTTCAAAAGTAAGCAAGAAAATTTTTAAAGAGAATCATTGTATCACTGAAATGAATAAAATAAAAATAAATAAATAAATAAATAAATGAATAAATTAAAAATAAATAAATAAATAAATAAATAAACACCGTTTTCATTTTTAGAAAATCATTACTTTCAAAAGTAAGCAAGAAAATTTATAAAGAGAATCGTTGTATCACTGAAATGAATAAAATAAAAATAAATAAATAAATAAATAAATTAAATTAATTAATTAAAAATAAATAAATAAATAAATAAATAAATAAACATAGTTTTCATATTTGGAAAATCATTACTTTCAACAGTAAGCAAGAAAATTTATGAAGCCATATGTTACTGGTTTTATTGCTGAAAAATTTGTACGTCTGTCACATGATTCTATTTTCATAACCAAACACTTGTTACAGTCTACCTCGAGAATAACGAAGTTGCAAACAACGAATTTTTTTATATAGCGAAGTCATTTCACAAGTCCTGATTTTATGCCTTCAAACTTCTTTTTAAAAATTACTGCTAAAACGAAGTCGGAAATAGCGGAAAATAATGAATAACGAACCCAAATTTTAGTCCCCGTATGTGTATACGAAATAAATATCACACAAGTTAAGCGAGTTTATAGTCTACATGGGGCCTTGCGGCCATTGTGCAGACTGTTTGATTTATTATAGTTTAAGTGATTTATAGTATTTGACCGTTATACTCTGTCGTAAACGAAGAGGCCAGAGCCGCGCCAGAGCAGGAAAGTGAATAAGAAGAGGGGGCGCCCAGCTGTAAGTGAAGTACCCCGGGGTAACAATAGGGTATCCCTAACCAGATGCGAGAGCACGCAAAGTGAAAAATTTAAAAATTTTGTTGAAAAGATGTCGGGATAGGGTTATTTGAAGCCTGTTTCAAAATAGGGGTCTTTAATAATGGGGGTTCGAAAGCATGGATGTGTTAATTTAGAAGATATAAGTGAAGGGGCCCTATGCCGGCGTAAACGCCTACTCTGTTTTCGATAAACATAGGGGATCTTTATCGTGCCCCGTTTGGCAGTCGGGTACACGGAACATCCGGTTTAAAGTCCTTATCCGAGAAGACGCACACTTCACACTAACACATTCAGACACAATCTGACACATACTCACAGAGCTAACAACAATAAAGCGGAAATACTGTATAGTACAGTTTATTTTATTTGTATCACCGTGTAGCACTAGTTGTTTAATTTTATTATTAGATACTTTTTAGATACTTGCTTGTATCTTGTCCGGTACTACACGGGTACAGAAAGAAGTAGAAAGTGGGGTGGGTACCGTGAAGGAGGTTTATGATATGGCGAGCAGGAGCGCCGATAGGATATAGCGGCCCGCCTGAAATAAAAACATGATTATTAATACATATAATAACAATATTTGAACACATATGAGACAGGACTATCAGCATGCGATGATTTAAGATTAACAGAGTTGACGTCACATTGATGTTTTTTTTTTTCTTTTAAATTTTCGCTTATTCCTTTCACCCTTTCATTCCGTAGGTTGACATATAAAAGTTGGGACTTTCATTCAGCATCTGCACTGGGGTAAGAAGTTTTAAGGGAGATCAGCGGCTTTTGACGGTCGCTGTCCCCCGGCCTCATTCTCTCTTTTTCGTGCATGCGTATGCCTCGGAGTTGGATACATCTGCTCAGCCTTGTACTCGCCATTTTCACAGTTGTGTGCATGTTTGTGTATTTTCGGGTGCCTTAACTAAGTATCTTAACTAAGTATTTAGTTATCAATGAATGTCTGAGTGTATCCATGGATAAGTAAATTGTTAGTATATTTGGTATAGATTAAGAGTGAAACCTACTGTCGCTTAGTTATGCGCATATAACTATGGCCGAAGCCCCGCATGCAGTAAGTGAGGTATTGCGCCTGGTAGGGAATAGAAGTTTAGTATATTAGTCAGTGGCCGCTTTCGACTTATTTAACAGTATAAGGGAGGTAACTCTTATAGTTAAGAAAAGAAGAATAACTCTTTTGGTCTTATGTGTCATTTGGTAAGAATATTTTAGATATGGTATAAGGGAGATAATTTGCGCTTATGGCCGCTGAGTAGTTTGGTTGATAGTAATTAACCGTTTCTAATTTTATTTTAGGGTGATTTTACTTAACCTGAGAGTGTCAATCCGTCGCACATCGGATCTACATGCTAGCGCCCTCACTTTCAGGTTTTGTGCGATAAGGTCTAAATTTGTTGTGTTTGGAGTAATAGGCCATCACCTCGTGGCTCTAGGGTGCGTGTCAACAAACAGCTGTGCCTATTACTTGTTGAGAGCCATTTTAAAATGGAGGTGTTAGTGAAACGGATAATTATTATCAGTGTTTTTAAGCAGTGGTTAGACAGAGGAGGAATGTACTGGCGGGCTAGATCTTACTGGAGTACTGTATCTGAGAGATGTAATTTCCTAATTCTATGAAGATTGAGGTTCGGTATCTGGCGGCCGGGTTAGGAGCCTTTTTATGGAGAGATTTTCGTGCCCTATTTGGTTGGCTAGCTCCCGTCTTTCCTCGAGAAATTCGGGGCATGGCAGTAGCACGTGTTCGATTATTTCCGGTTGACCGCAAAAGCTGCAGGCCGGACCACATTTCTTAATTTTTTGGCTATGGGTGTAACCATGTAGCATAGTGGCGCCCATGCGGAGTCTTGTTATGGCGCGGTCCAGGATGCGAACCGTTTGGAACAGAGCGGTTTCTTTGGAGGGTTTGATCTCAAGGTCGCGTCTCCATTGGCTAGCTGAAGTGCTAAGTGTTTGCGCCCATTCTCCCCAAATTGCTTTATTTATAATTGAGTAAAGCTCAGTGGTAGCTAATTTTACTATAAAGTTGGGGCGGGTTTGGTTAGCACCAGCTTGGCCGCCTGATCTGCGACATCGTTACCCTCGGATACCAATATGAGAACGTATCCATGCTATTGTGGCATTTAGTTTGACCGCCAGATACCAAATCTGATGTAAGATTTCTGTCCTACTGGACCGACCTGAATTTATAGACTGGATGGATAATAGAGAGTCAGTGAGGATAACTGGATCTGCTATTTGGTTTTCGCGGCTCAACAGTAGAGCCTCTCTGATCATGGGCTATCATTTCCGTGGTATAAATTGACAGGTGGTCTGAGGTTCTTGCTGCATATATTTTATTTATACTAGGTAGTAGACACTAAAGCTTGTTTTCCCAGACACAGGGTCCTTGGAGCCATCGGTATAAATTATGTTACTCTGGTTGTAGTGTGTGTCAATGAATTCTAGAGCTAGCACCAAGTGGGCCGCAGTCGGATATTTTTTAGATATCTGACTGCGGAGGGCCGAACGGGTTGTTGAATTGAGCGAGTTTTGAGTCTACATCGGGCAACTAAGGCCATTGTGCAGACTGTTTGGTTTGTTGTAGCTTTAATGATTTTATGTATATGTTTGTTATACTCAGTCATAAACGAAGATACCAGCACTGTACCAGAGGAGGAGAGTGCATAGAGAGAGGGGGCGCCCAGCTATAAGTGAAGTACCCCGGGGTAACAATAGGGTATCCCTAACCAGGCGCGGGAGCAAGCAAAGTGAAAAAAATTGAAATTTTGTAAAAAATGATTTGGGGGTGGGGTTATTTGAAGCCTGTTTCAAAATAGGGGTCTTTAATAATGGGGGTTCGAAAGCATGGATGTGTTAATTTAGAAGATATAAGTGAAGGGGCCCCTATGCCGGCGTAAACGCCTACTCTGTTTTCGATAACATAGGGGATCTTTATCCGGCCCCGTTTGGCAGTCGGGTACACGGACGCCGAACGGGTAGAATCACCCCGTTTATATAGGCCGCGACGAGAGGGTGTGTGCCTAAATAACCAATGAAAACCGCGAAAGTAAATAACCAATCAAATTTCAAGATACAAATTTGCGAAGAAAAATAACAAAGATGGTGGCAACGAGAGGCAAATTATGAAAGTGAAACTGATAAAAACATTAATTATAAAGAATCTAAAGGTCTAAATGGCTAAAAATGAAATATGAAACAAACGGAAGTAAGTGAAAAGCGGTATATACGATGAGAACAGTTGTCAAGTTTGTCTAAAAATACGGCTAATAGAAATAATGTGTAGTGAGAATCCGTAAATATAAACACGTAAAAAAATATGAGTATGAGTAAAAAAAAATCACCGTTACAAATTAATAGTGCTAACGCCCAATTTAGAAATCTTTCACTTATATCGAGGCTGTTACTTCAGGGTTTTATTTGAATTATTTTTAAATAATGCAGGCAACATGACATACTTGTGATTAGTAAAGCATATTAACAGTTAAACTGTAAGTACAAAAATGTCATTTTATCAAATTGTTACAGGGCCAACGCATGTCTTATTCATCAAATTGTACAAGAAAAAACAAATCGAAAAAAAGTTATTTTTCTAGTGGTATTTTTCAGCATAACAATAGCCACAACTGTGGATTTGGAGAGATGTGGACTCGGACCAGAAGGGGTCAGACATATAACTGATGTACTGTTACAGAATGATACAATAACTGAATTGGTAAGAAACCAACTTACAAACACGTGACAGAAGTAAACCTTCAATGGCGTCGCATCATTTGTAGTAGTTGGGGTGGGGAAAGACGCTCCTTTTTCGATAAAATGTGTAATTTTATTTAATCACAAGTGAGACTGCATGGATGTAATTTAAAACCAGAACACATAGTCACAAGAGGAAATAACGCACGCACTAGTCACAAGAGAAAATAAAACACACACGCACAAACACTCTCATCGCCTTTTAATAGACTCGATAATATGTTTATTATTTTGTGCAATTTCCCACACCTTTGCACGTGACAAGCGTAACCCAGTTTTCATCTCAAAGTAGATTTTTGGATATCAGTTAAAGAAATTAATTTAAATTAAGAATACATAATACATATGTTCAGCTCCTATCGATAACTTTGCCTGAAATCCATTTTTAACAAACTTGAAAAATTCCGAAAATTTGTTAATAATGGATTTCAGGCAAAGTTATCGATATGTATGAACTTGCATCAACCTGGCATGTACTAAAATCACAAATACATGTAAATAATCTTTAAAACAAAAATACATAAATCCTGACACCAAGCCCCTGTGCCGATCACTTGCATCGGCATGGAGCAAGGGAAACTTTTTCCAGGGTCAAGTAGTTTCCAGGATGGTGTGTGTGTGTGTGTGTGTGTGTGTGTGTGTGTGTGTGTGTGTGTGAGAGAAAAAGAGATGAGGGTGGGTGTGTGATTATTCTTCGTTTTGATATTGTTGGGTTGATAAACGCTATATTACTGATTTCGAATTTATTGGGCTATAATTTTGGCCTATCAAATATCATTCATATCTTAGGCTATAATTTTAGCCTATCAGATATGATTCATTTCTTAGGCTAGAGTTTTGGCCTATCAAATATCATTCATATCTTAGGCTATAATTTTGGCCTATCAGATATGATTCATTTCTTAGGCTATAATTTTGGCCTATCAAATATCATTCATATCTTTGCCATTTAGTCGTTCTTTTGCAAAGAATCAATATAAAGTTTTTGTTTACAGAATTTAAGACGGAACAAACTCGGAAAAGAAGGTCTGGCCTCCATTGCAAAAGCAGTGAAGAATGACACATTAAGGGTATTTGATCTATCTGATAAGTTTAAAGTCAAATCAAGGCTTGTAAAAAGCCTTTGAAAAGGTCTTGAAAAGATCATCATTAATAGAAACTCTCCTAAACTGAAGCTAATTGTTTTATAACTGTGACATTGGCTTTGATTTGTAAAATTCGATGTTATTTATTCATGAAACTTAATTAACTTAATTTTTTAAATTTCATTTAAACCCTTTATAAATAACATTAAATCCATTTTTTCTTTAAAAAATCTGTTAAAATTATTTCTGGACTTTTTTCTTTGTTTTTATTTGTATACCCCCGTTTTTCTATTGCTCTTGTATTGTTTAGTTATATTTCCCGTTTGTTTTGGCTTATACAAAGATCGTGTGATACAAAAAAGTGATTTTCATTATTTCTTTTTCAAGTTTTTAAGTCACAATCTATATTGTATATAATATTTAAAGATTTTATGTTTTGTTTTAGATAATGATTTTCAAGAAACGGACGCAAATTTTATAAAAGAAATACTTCTTGTAAGTATTAGAAATACAACGGTCCTTGATACGTCCTTGAGGTGCATTTATTAAGCATCATATGTTAACATTATTATATATTTTGGAAATGTTGTCTTACAGTCTTGCTTTTATCTTTTTGTTTTAATTCCTTCAATATCTTTCAATAACCGATAACTGATAATAATAATAATAATAAAGATAAATAAATAAATAATAATAAAAATATTAAATAAACAAAGGAATACTAGTATATAAAATTAATTAATTTAAATTAATTGTATAAAAAGAAAATAAATCTAAAAAGAAAAGAAAAAACATAATAATAATAATACAGTTTTATTTAAAAAATTTAATACTTTTGAACAATTTCATAAAACCTGCCTAATAAGACAGTCATAAGGATCTTTCCTGTCGACATTTACTGATTTCCTTCAGCTGTTTTTTTTTTATTTTGGCGCTTTGGTTCTCTCCACTATCATAACCTTTGTATGATGTGAGAGGTCGGGGTTCGAACCAAGACTTGAAAAAGGTGTTCTTTTGCCAAACACTTGGCATTTAGAAATAAAAGTCATGGATTACTTCGAAGGAGACGTTAAAAACCAATGCGACATGTCTTGGCAAGCAGACTATCCCTGCACATTGCCCTAAGCGCACTGAAAATGTTAAGATTTCTGACACTTCACCTAGAGATGGTGGCGTCTGATAATTGAAATATTCTTGACTGGGACGTAAAACCTCACTAAATCAATAAATCAATCCACAATCATAACCCAGACCAAAACACTTTTATCAATTCTACTTTTAAGTGCATTATAAGTTTGCAATCATCGCTTGATAACGTAACACAGAGTCGAAAAATAATTAAATCCACTCTACCAGGTTACTGTTGAGACTTACTAATTAAGGTTTAATTATTTAAATATGAAGACGATTGAAATTTTACCCATTGAACCTGTCAAAAATGAAATTTATAGTGCTTTATGATGTTTTCGCCGCACAAAAACTTGAGTTGATGTTAACTTCCTGTCAAGAATTTTTTATTATTTTATATTATATTTTTTTTGTGTTCTGTGATAATTGAGGAAACCATAGTTCCTGGGGAAAGACAATCGACTTTAAGCAAGCGAAATGACTGGTTTCTTACAATGGGATCTACCTAAGTGGGATTCGAACTAAAGGAGTTGAGAGGCACTTTGATCCTTTATAGCGCAATTACCGCAAAAGAAAACCAAATCATGCCTTTTAGCGTATTATGATTGGTTTATTCTGCATGGCGTTGGAAGTGATAGAACCAAACACGCCTTTTATTTAGTTTTAAGCTTTGTTTTTTTGCCAATAAGAAGTTCAAGAATCGGAAACGCAATTGCAAAGGATAACCTTTATAACGTTTATATCTACCCGGTAGAAAAAGTCAACCTGTTAATTGAAACCAGTGTTTTCGGTCCATTTGTTTTGAATTACAGCTGTAATGACCCTCTATATAAACACTATCAGTTTATAATGTCTTTATATCTAGATCTTGTAGGTGGTATTTCTATACATGATTTACTGTACGCTTATTTGAAAATAGTGTATTATAAAATTTCTGATATTTTGCAAACATTTTATTTTGTGTTTTGACACTAGGAAGGCAATCTGAGAGAGCTGAATATCAGCAACAATAAGCGGAAAGCAGGGAGGACGTACGAATTGCCGAGGGACTAGGTATTTTATAATATTATACCTCATAAATATCAAAAATACGATATAGACCTCAGTTTCGCTTCAGTCCGTATTATATTTTTGGGGGTTGCCTGCCCGGTCTATGAGATATAGCCTTCAACCCCATAAAATATTTGTTAAATATTAACATTTCACTTAAAGAGTTTCGATTGTCTAAAGTGCCTTATCATCAACGATTGAAAACCATTCTAATAGGTCTAGTCGTTCATTTAACCCGCTATTTTCGTTCTAAAAGGAAATGAGTTAGCACCCCTTTTTACACCATTTGGTATAAAATAATTCCAGTTTTTTTAATATATTTTTGATATAAAGCCATCAGGATAAAGTGTGTTAGGGTCAGAATAAATTCAGTCTAAGGTAGATATAAGTGTGAGAAAGATTTTAAGCTCGATTACCACAAGTTAGCAGTTTTCTACAGGTATTTAGGATACCCTTATTGTTCTAGATCTGATCACCTCCATATCAATGAAAATATCTTTGGGTGTTATAATCGGCAGCAGTTAAGATGGCTTCAATTAAATCGAGACAACTAGTTCTGAGATGGTAGAATACCAATGACCTTCTGCAAGCGAATTTTCAATTTTCAAAAAATACTCTTCCAAATGTTGTTTTGTGTCCATGAACAAATTTGTTTTATCATAAATCGCTTTAGGCTGTTTGACGAGAGAGAGAGAGAGAGAGAGAGAGAGAGAGAGAGAGAGAGAGAGAGAGAGAGAGAGAGAGAGAGAGAGAGAGTTTCCTTTGCCTTTAGTACAGTACAGTATAGATTTGTATTTGCGTATATATGTTATTTTTTACAGCATAGAATAATGAACTTCTAAAACTTTATATGAGTTGGAATCATTTGAGAGCCGAAGGAGCAGCGGTCCTAGGATATTCATTGATGGTAAAGATCAATTATCATTCATTCATAATTAATTCTAGTTAACATATTTAACATTCTTTTCTCATTTAAATTTTTATAATGTTTTATTGAGATTTAGATGACTCACTCAGTAAACGCCCTCCCACGAAAACGGATTAAAAATTGTACATTTTCATTGTATCGTCAAACCATTTTAACCAACAATATTTATTTTAACCTACGATTTAAGTTGTTTTTTTTTAATTTTTAAATTGTTAACATTGTTATATTAATTTTAAGTCTATTCGCAAAATCATTGTACTGTTGGAAATCGAGTGTATTACCTGTCCATTACATTTTTTTTACAAGTTTAAAGCTTAGGAGTGGAGTGGAATAATGGTGTTTTTTTTTCTCCCATGTAAAGATTCTTTCACTTATATCATGGCTGTCAAATTTGGAATGGTTGAGAAAACTAGGAGAAAAACACTGACCATTGTCAAGCGAACTGACATACTTTCTCATATCAGAATCGACCGTGCGGGATTCGAACCAAAGCAGTTAGATACACTGTTATCCGTAAGCACACACTTTAGACAAACAGACCACCAAGACCCTCTTCAAAGCTAAGTAGCACATATTGTATCAATTAAGATTGGTACTGAAGAATAACAGTTATCACATCACTTAGTTATTTAATGAATCGTTTATTCGATGATAGTGCCTCTTACTTTAAAGGTTTCAATCCAGATGAGACAGATTATAAGGTAAGAAAGATTGTCAGTTCGCTTGCCGAAAGTCGGTGCTTTTCTCCCCTATTTTTTTCTCAACAATTTTTACACTGACCGCCTCCATATATGTGGATAAATCTTGACTTGAGTTTTAAACCCCACTATTTCATCTTAATTATTCAATATTCCCAGCTTGTTTGTATTGTTAAGTTTAGTTTTGATATTCTCTGATGACACAAATATGATACTGGTTCCAAACACAGTTTATACATTTATATTTTAGACAAATAATGTGCTAGAAGTGCTGAATGTTGCTTGGAACGGATTTGACGTACCCGGATGTCACGCTCTAGGTCATGCCTTGGACAAAAATAATTCCCTCAGAGAACTTGATGTGGGGTCAAACAGAATGAATCTTACGGGTCTTTGTAAGCTGTTGGAGGGATTGCGACGAAACAAAAACATTGAAGTATTAAAGGTAGAATAAAATTTCATAATTTGGAATATGAATCATTTGACATACTCTTCCGAGGAACCCGTCCTCACTTCCTTGGCAGAGATTCCCGTATATATCTGAATTCGCCAGTTTTCAAAGTTATTTTTTGATTGTGATTTGGACATATGTTTATGTTTGACTTGGTTTTGGGATAGTGATTTGGACATACACTGGTATGTTTGTGTTTGGTTTAGTTTTGGGATAGTGATTTGGACATACACTGGTATGTTTATGTTTGACTTGGTTTTGGGATAGTGATTTGGACATACACTGGTATGTTTGTGTTTGGTTTAGTTTTGGGATAGTGATTTGGACATACACTGGTATGTTTATGTTTGATTTGGTTTTGGGATAGTGATTTGGACATACACTGGTATGTTTGTGTTGGGTTTAGTTTTGGTATTGTTATTGATATGTAGCTATGAAAAATTGTTATGCTTGAAGGTAAAATAATCAGGAATTTCGAACACAACAAAGATTGTACAAAGACCTGGCAACAGTTTTACTATCATTCACTCAATTGAACGCTAAACTCAAATACATGTATTCCAATTTTTCTCTCATCAATATTTTTAAAATTTAATTTTTATGATACAATGTTTTGTTTTGTTCAACAAAACTTCACTGAAAAATTCAAATGTAACATTAGATACTAGTATTCAATTCTATTAGTACAATATCTTAAAATGTGATATGGAAAAATAACCTAATTTGAGTTGATTGTACACTCTGTTGAGAGAATGAAATTGAAAGTGGGGTCTGCTTTTCAACTTGAAATTCCTTTTATTTGTTTCAGCTATCGGATAACCCGATCACAAACAAAGGTGCTATAGAGCTGTTAAACACAATCGAAAAATATGACTGTGGTGTCAAAGAAATTGATCTTGGGGTAAATACAAAACATATATTTGATTAACTGCAATAAAAATTACCAAAAAAAAAAAAAAAAAAAAAAAAAAAAAAAAAAAAAAAAAAAAAAAAAAAAAGAAAGAGAAAAGAAAAGAAAAGAAAGAAACCAACAAACCGGAAAATCAATTTTACTTTGATGGCGGTGTCAAAATAAATATTTTGTTCGTTCAAATCATAGTATCTAAAATGTTTTAAGCCAAAGTGATACATGTTCTTGGAAATGTTTCAATTTTGGGATACTTAACTAACCATTTTCGAGGGAAAAATCCTGAAACATTCGTGTTTTCATTTCAAAAGATTGTATAATAAAAACGATCACAACAAACGTTTAGTTTCAGTTTTGATTTTTGAAGATATTTGATAACTCAATTTATCTCAAAAGTTGAGACTTAAAACTTACACATTTATGACAGTATAAACATATATACTTTATTCCAGCCGCCATGGTTGGATAATGATTATTGGTTCTATAAGCCAGTGTTGGCGTATTATCTCTTCTTGAAACTTCTTATAAAATTAGATTTAAAGCTGCATTAAATTTTTCAATTTTCCGATTTTTTTTTTATTTTCTAAAAATATTAAAAAAAAAAAAAAAAATAGATAGCTTCTAATCATGATCCATAAGTTTCATTTTCTAAAATTTCATTCCTATTAGATATTAATAAACGGAATCCTCTAACGGGTTGGTCAATGTTTAACGATGATTATTATTAGCTTGGAGCATGCACACGGATGTACGGGAACTCCAATGGATCGAAGATGAAACCTGACAATTTGTATTAATTGTCCTATTAATATCCAAATGCATTCGCAATGGTGCTATGTATCCCTACAAAGTCACAAATGGAAAACTTAAATGAAATTCTGTGTTTAATTTATCGTATTTCACCATTTTGCAAGTTGCGTTTAAATGACCCAGTTTTTTATAGTTTACGAAACCATGTTCTAAAATTAGATCCCACAGGCTATATTCTCGCTGGGAAATTAATGTTATTTCTGTATTTATTCGAGCTTTTATCGGTGAAATAAGTGTAACATTGTTCATTAGGAACATCATTAATTAGATCAGCACCGTTTTATTATTTTCCTAGGAAAACTTAATGCAGCTTTAATAAAGCTTTACAAAGTGTATATTGTATTACAATATCTGTTTAATTTGCTGTGCTCGGGTAAGTTTGCTCGCTTTGACATTTTATTATACATTTTCATAATGTCCTATTAGATGCATTAAAGTTGGGGCTGCAATGTCCGAGTGGTAAGAGCGCCTTCATAAACAATGCGTCTCACTGTTGTTCGAACGTAATTAAGCTTAAATAAATGTTTCCTTGTCGCACGCATTTACAGGTTGGCTCTGTACTGGTATAATGGACTGAATGGTCTGCGGTAATGTTTATCTTCAAATTTTAGAGCGATGGACAACTCTACAAATCAGAAATATTTGCACAACACTCCCGCGAAACACATGTGCATATTCATCTTTGAGATACATAGATTAGGATCAAAATTTTCTTCGCGAATAGCTTAAATTTGCTTATTTGACATAAAACAACAATTAACCAACCAACCTTTTAAATAATCTTTTAAATTTGAGTTTAATGGCATGGTGCGGTGTATGTATATAGGTATGATGGATAATCACAATAAATTGCAAAAATGATCAACATGACAAAATCTAGCAAGTTTTATGACTATATAAAAATCCATGCAGGCGTTGTTGCCCCTGAAATACAAATGTTTGGCAAATTTTGCCGTTTTTGTCCATTTCATACATACATGTAATTTATCAGGTGAGCGTATCAGGCCCATTGGGCTTCTTGTTTTTATTTGACTTTCGTTTACATTATAAGAACTTTATTTAAGTGTTGCAATGCCTGATGAAGTAATAATGATATGATATGATTCATCATTTAGAAACAACCAGTGGATGAAGACTTTGTGCTCAAACTGAAATCAATGCAACTGGAAAGAGACATTACTGCTACCTACAGAAAAGTGTGCTATCAATCAAAAGAAGGAAATTCCAACGTCGAAATGGACAGAACAATGTATATCAGTGGAGATCCACTGACCATATTACTCGAATTTAGTCGTATGAAAGGACTAAGAGTTTTGGATTTATTTGTCACACTAGATATTGACGGTAGTCACTCTGTGTCTTTGGAAGAATTCCGGGAAGGGATTAAGGTACGTAATAGTGGTTGTTGACGTAAACGTTTTTCAGTTTGCAGTTTCTATATAAACCAAGCGATATGTTACACTACGCCCCGGTGGTTTTTGCTACAGGTTTTAGAAAGATGCCCCAAAACAAAAGTACAGAATGTTGCAATGTTATCTAGAAACTTTTGAGAATGCGATACAATTGGAATACTAGTTATGTACAAACGATGAAAGACAAGTTTTATCCATTCAACTTATTTTCTCTAAAGTATCTTGAATTTTAAAGTCTTGTGAAAAAAAAAAATTAAAATTACTTGAAGAAGGAGATATGTAACATTAAACATGTACATTACGTTAAATTACCAAATACATGCATGATCATGTTTAAGAGAATCTTAGCTTTAACAGTACTGTAAAATCACAAATGTTTGCCGGGTATAAATTTTGTTATTTTCAACCCACAATTGTTACTGATTGTACAGCATTAAGATTTATGATTTTAATGTCAGTCTGTGCAGTACATTTAGTTCAAAACTGCCTCGGTGGTTCAGTGATAGATCGCCCATATCTGGAGCGGGACATAGTAGGTTCGAACCCAGGTCGGGTCATACATAAGATATCGCTCCTCATCTGGCACTTGGCATTAGGAGGATAGAGTATCGACTGTTTCACCCGATGCCAAGATAATCGACTGCAGGATTGGTATGCTTGTCAGAGCTAGCATCTTACCAAAAAGTCGTCCTGAATGCACGCTAGTACGTGGTAGGCCATAATACGTATATAGTACATCTGCCATGTGCTGATTTTGAATTTCTATTAAAATAATGTATTCAAAATCAGCACATGAAAACTTGTGCTGATTTTAATTGCATTATTTTAATAGAAATTCAAAATCAGCAAATGACACATCAGCCAGATTGACGAATTTGTTCCTAGATTAATCCATAGAGATTAAAAGCCCTGGTCTCGTCTCGAAAAATTGCTGATGTTACGTTAATCAGCGTTACAACATCATTTAGTTCTTAAGCAAGTTTTATAACGGCTACGTGGTGTATTGTTCTTCGATTTGCTTTCTAACATTTAGCTTCTTTTTACCAAACCTGTTGAATGACACCTAACGACGTCTAGTTCAATAAATAGCAGAGAGAATGCATCATACAAATATGTGGTTTCTTTTCATAGAATAAAAACAGAAAAAACCCTTGCTGAAATAACTAACTACAATATAATAATAATTCCAGAGAATTTATTTTTGATAGTTGTTAAACATGCTTTAAACTAAGGTTTGTTCCCTTATGTATAATATTCGTTTGCAGGAAATTGGATTCATAAACTTTTGGAATTTTGGATTCATTAATTTTCATTTATTTGACTCGTGATGTTTTGTCTATCGTCCTCTTCAGTCCCTTGTGTCAATGACTGTCCGAAATTAGCACATATGACACATCAAAATTATATATATATATATATATATATATAATGAAATGTTGTTTACATGTAGATGAGCCACCTGCCGATACGAGCACACGACATAGATGAAATTATCAAGCAAATTGACCTTGATAGAGATGGAGAAATCAATTTTAGGTAAGAGTACTGACTGTATGTTTGTAACTTAAAATTAAGATCTTGACAACCCATGCAACCAGAAAATAAATTTTAGAATAAAAAACCGATTAAAAAATTTGTCACTGAAAATCGTTTTAAATGTGGCTGTTCTAAATGAATTCAAAAATTTGAAATCGAAAAACATGTAAATAGCAACAATCAATGATTATGAAACTTAATACAAAGTATTTTGAAAACAGAAAATGCGGTGTGACTATAGATACTACGAAACCTTATTGTCCAACTAAGTTCTTAATCTTTGGTCGATTATAATAGGTAACAAAATATCAACAAGCAAAATCGATTAAAGAAATCTAAGGTGAAAAGAAATTCAAATTGGAATAAAAACTTTTTAAGCTAAAAAGGATGTACATTTGTACTTTGATTCAGCGCAAGAAAAAACAAGATAACAAGCACATAATATGTGCGATTTTTTACTCTCCAAATACAGTCGACTTCGGTTAAAACGAAATTGTAGGGGGATGATCGATCACCTCGTTATAGCCGATATTCGTTATATCCGAAACCGGAAGTCGGGGAAGTAAAATGACTAAGTAATAAGTATATAACAAACTTAAGACATTAACTTACTTTATTGTTGATTTAATATCCTTATTATCCTGACTTAAGTCCTATAGTCCTATATAATGTTTATTTCAGGTTATTTTACACTTTACATATTTCACACATTATTTACATCACATATAAAACGGTTACTCTTCTTGTCATAATAAATATTTAGCAGTTTAGGCCCTATTTGAAAAAGTCGATTATCCGACCTTGTTTTTTGGTATCATCATCATGAGTAATGGATTTTCTTATATCCTCGAGAGAACTGAACAATTTAGTCGGTACATTACCTCTCTTTTGCAAAAAAAGTTTCAGAGTCTGTACAGTTTATAGCGTCAGTGCACGAGACATTTTTTTCTTGTACAGGAATTGGATCATCATTGTTATCATCATCGCACTACTCAGTGTCATTTTGGTGCAAAATTAGAGGAAGATCTTCATCCGGGTCATCATCCGATTCACGACTGTCAAAAACAAACCCCGCCTTCTAAAAAACAATTTTGCATGCGGATGAGTGAAACCTCGTGCCAAGCCCTATGCAGCCAATCGATTGCCAATTTTAAATTAATAACGGGGTCACTAATATTCTCATCATAGTTTTTCAACAGGTAATCGATAAGACACTGCGATATGAAACTTTGAAGTTTCAAATTACACCTTGGTCCATCGGTTGCAGAATGAAAGTGGTATTAGGGGAGAAAAACACGATCTTTACTGATTTTAGTCCATTAATGACAGGATGAGCTGGGCAAAAAAGTAGATTTTTTCTTTTTTTTCTTGATCATGGTGTTCATCAAGAGTTCGAACCCACTTTTTTGAATTCGTTCCGTTAGACATTTTAAAACACAAGTAAAAACTTCATTCATTAATAGAATAACATTTACTACAACATAAATACTACTCATTATTAATTCTAGTTGATTGACTTTATTATCAGCGTTGCGACATAAGCAAATTACATCAGTATTTGTAATCAGGTATGTGCTGTCACAGCTTATTGACTTCTGAGCACTCGTTATAACAGGTGATTTTTACATACTTTAAGTTACGAAGGGGCAAGTATTTTATCTCGCTATAAGCGACATTTCTTTGTAACCGATCTCGCTATATGCGGTAAGAAATAAACAAAAAATATAGACACCACGGACGAGGAAATTAAATGATCTCCTTAAATGCGATATCTCGTAGTAACCGATCTCGTAATAGCCGGAGTTGACTGTAGATGTTGGTAGAGTGATCGCTATGTAAGTGGGAGGTCGTGGGTTCGAATCCCGACCGGGTCTGACCCAAGACTTGAAAGTGGGTAGTGGCTGTTCTTTCGCCAAGCACTCGGCATTCCCCAATGGGAACAATATAAACGAGGTCCCATGTCACGGCATTGCACGATAAAGAACCCTGCTGTATAATGCCATCAGCGCAACGCAAAGGCAAAATCTCTGCACTTTCGCCTACGTTTAATACCATAACTCAACCCAACTTCAAATAGATGCAACTGTTTGGTTTCAATCCTTTTACATGCTGTTTAACAATCCATCATATTTTACAACTCGCAACATTGCCTTGCAAATGCGAGTGTTCTGGGTTTACTAAATTTGATTTAAAAAGAGTGAAGTTTGGAGTGGAGTGGAGTGGAGTAATGGTGTTTTACGCCCCAGTCAAGATTCTTTCACTTATTTCGAGGCGGTCAGTTCTTGGATGGTAGAGGAATCCGGAGTGCCCAGAGAAAACCACCGATCTTCGGCAAGCGAATTGACTAACTTTCTCTTACTAGGGTCTGTCCCGAGTTGGATTCGAACCAAGGCGGTGAGAGTTATTGTGGTCCGTTAGCGCGCGCTTTAGACCACTTGGCCACAGAGACCCCAGTGAAGTTCGGAGAGTAGGAATAAAGATTAACATAACAGAAAGTCATCTATATCGAGACGGTTTGAAAACCGGGGTACAATGCCCCTGTATACACAGACGTATTCACGCTAGGAAAGGGAATTTGAACCAAAGCGCTGAGATGTGCCGTTTACACTTTAAACAATTGTTCACCGAGGTCTTCTTACCACAAACGGATTTTGTTTTGTTTACTGTCAACAAAATAATTACGTATTCTTGTTTAGTTTTTGGTTAAAAATGTTTTGGAATATTAGTATTATGCAATCAAGAGAAAAAATCTTTTACTCGATAGTAATTATAATAGTATATAATGTATTTACCTCCATGGATTTGTATATACATGTATGTTGTGACCACAAATGTTAAGAGACAATAAAGTCTTATTTAATTGGATTAAAATTATATATCTTTGAAACTAAATACCTGCTAAATGTTGATGTGCACATTATGGAAAATCATTTCTCACGAGTGACACTAGGAGCCGAAAAGTTTGATAGATAAAAAAACATAAGCCAAATAGTTGCAAAAAAATCTAAAGTTTCAAAATTATATAAATCCAAATCCAGCAAAGAAATGCTTTGCAATAGGGGACAGATCTTTGTTTAAAAACAAAAACCAAAAATTAATACTGCTGAAAATTTTGCTAAATGGTATAAATTCTGACAACACAAAGTACTGCCTACTTAGTTATGGGTACCCTCTAAGAAAATATTAATTAGGAAATTATTATGAAAACAGGGACTTCTTTTTGACGCAATAAAAAAAATCTTTTAAAGATTTGTTTGAATATTTCTTACCTTTGCTCCCACTAGTTAAAACCGTAAGTTTCTATATAAGGACATCCTGACTGTAAGGTACAAACTTTATTAGCTCTAGTGGGTTGTTTTTAAATATCAATGATAATAATTCTTTATTCTCAAATTGCATGTTAAAATTTAGAGAACGATTACATACACAATAAATACATAAGTAAATAAGTACAGTGATAGACTATATGGTCAGAACATTAACGAGGAGACCCGATTCTCTCATTTACGATTTTTATAAATTTATTTAAACTTCGTAGTATATGAATATCATTGTTTTAAATAAATAAATAAAGAAAATTATGACATTTGGGATAACAGTAAATTTTTTGGTTACAATGTTTTTTTTTCATCAAAAATTTTACATTTCATTATGTGGATTTCATCACCGATATCATTAAAATGTTCTGCAATCTAATAGTTTCAATAGGAACTTTGTGATTCGAAGACACGTCATTATTTATTTATTATTCTGTTTTATCCTATTACAAAGACCAATTTTGATTTTATATGGATTAAAACTCCCGGAAGGTATCCTTAACTCAGTAGTCAGTACTTGGTGCTGCCAAAAAAATATATGTATATATACCATGCAGCAAAATTGCAGAAGTCTAAGTTTTAAAACATGCTTTAAACTAAGGTTTGTTCCCTTATGTAAAGCATTCCTTAGCTGGATTTGGATTCAAAAAATTTTGGAACTTTGGATGCATTTATTTTCAATTGTTTAACTCATGTTTTTCTGTCTATCATCCCAAGTGTCAATGACTGTCCGAAATGTGCACAAATGGCACATCAATATTAAACAGGTAAACAGGTATTTGTGAGAGATATTTTGTAACTGTTTCGATACCATCTTATTATTGTAGTGAACTGATCATAGCACAGAAGGAACATGATGGAAAAGTATCCAAATTGTTGAAGAAAGGACAGAAATCATTTGATCAGAGTCCAGTGGGAGATATACATCACCAATTACACAAGTGGTTTGAAGATAAAGATGTTTTATTGAAAACCTGAGGTAGATAAGTCTTTTCCGGTGAAAAAAGGAAACATATATATTGCAGTTTATATAACTGGTTTGAAGATAAAGATCATTTTGAGGGGACTAAAGGATTGGTTCCATATGTATATGGTGCCTTTATTTAATATGAAGAATATTGAAAAAAAGTTAAACACTATGTTGTGTTTATTGTTGAATATAATTTACTGAAAAAGAATACTAAAACAAACGTATTTGGCAATGGAGGTTCTGATTTTCCCTGCACGGAATACAGTGATCTATAAAATTTTTGAACTGTTAGAAATAAAATATTAAATTGCTTACAATGATGTCAGTTTTCGTAATTATAAGATCGAGAACAGGATTTATCAATTCATTAACATTCATAACATTCAGTAAACAATTGAGCTGTTTTAAAATGATGTTCATCGTCAGTATGGATGCAAAAACTTTGCAAAACAAAGCAAAGTGAATAACGCGTCAACGCGCGTTATGATTGATTTGTCTTGCAATTTTTTTGCATTCATTTTGACAATGAACATCATTTTAAGACGGTTGTGTCACAGTAGGCGTGCAACGATAAAGAACCCTGCTGTATAATGCCATCACTCAACACACAGGCAAAATTTCTGCATTAATTATCAGAACCATCGACATATAAAACAGATGTCGTTGACAAAACGAACGTATCACAAATACCCATCAAAACCAGCACCAGCGACATATACAACAGATGTCGTTGACAATACGAATGTATCACAAATACCCATCGAACCAGCGACATATACAACGGATGTTGTTGAAAAAACGGACGTATCACAAATATCCCTCAAAACCAGGGACATATAAAACGGATGTCGTTGACAAAACGAACGTATCACAAATACCCATCAAAGCCAGGGACATATAAAACAGATGTCGTTGACAAAACGAACGTATTTCAAATATCCATCAAAACCAGGGACATATAAAACGGATGTCGTTGACACACAAAAAAAAAACGTATCATAAATGTCCACCAGAATCTAACCTCTAATTTTATCAGATATGTGCAGAAGTGATAAATCTTTTGATGGATATAGGACACACTGACCCACTCAACAAAATACCCGAAGCACTGCAGGTCAAGAAGTATTAAAAATAAGATAGAATAGCTCTATCATAATGCATTTTTGAATGTATTTCACTACTGTCATATGCATCTTTTAAATGTATAAGATTAAAATTAAAATTTAAATTTAAAAAATACATAATGACACGACTCTTAATAGCTATATATATATATATATATATATTATATATATATATATATATATATATATATATAATATATATATATATATATATATATAAACATCGAATATTAAAGAAGTAAACATCAAGAAAATCAACATTAAACGTTGTTGTCTTAAAAGTCAAAATAAAACAGACACCATAAAAAATTAATTGAAATTAAATTTAATTACATTAAAGACATTCTATTAGAAAGTAGGATTAAATATAATAATGACAATCAAAGGGAGGCAATCTTCCAAACTTGTTAGTTGCTTATAATATCAAAGGGAGGTAATCCCCCAAGCTTGTGTGTTGCATATAATTGTGTACAGAATATAAAAAGCTATGAACTGAAAGGGCTTTACATATTAGTTTATATAAATGTTACAATCAAAGATATAATAAAATATAACGTCTACTTTTTTCTTTCATCATTAAACAGGATACCTAATTTGTTTGACTAAATTTTAATTCTTCATAGAGAAAGCTATTATATCTTTTAAGTTGGTTTCTTTTTTATTGTTGAATTCTTTATAATTATTCATATTTATGTTCATATACGTTGTCCAAAGATTATCAAACAAAATTATTTTCAATTTAAAAAAAGCAATGTTAGTAAATTAACTCGTAATAAAATGGATAATATGAAAAGCAGTCACAATTTGGGATCCAGTCTGGACTGTTGGTACCAATAAATTTGTGTCCTTCAGAAATTGACTTCGCGATAAAATTTGTTGAATTTCTATCGCAAAATCCGTAGGTAAATTCGTTTTGTCGTCGTATACACATGATCTAGACGTTTTATATCAGGATAACGTTGGCCGATCTGCTCTGTTACATCTTCAATAGTAGTGTTAGGAGGCAGCTGACAAAACGCAAACCATTGTTGTTGATGGAGTATAAATTTATCAAAGCTCTTCAAGATACTGATAGCTCTGTCATCTGGAAGGGAACTTCCATACTCCAGAATTAGATTTTTCTTTTCCCTCCTTTTTTTTATATTGAAATGTTTGATCCAAAAATTTTATATATACTTTGTTGCTATGGTCATCAAAATGAATCGTTTCCATCTTGAATATTTAAAGATCTTATCACGGTTATATTTTTCAAGGTTCTAATATCTAACTTTTTCCAAAATCACGAAAAATAGTTCTTGAATATTTTATAAGTAGTCTCTGTTCAATAATTTATATTCTCACTTACTTTCCTGCTAACGTTATGGCTAAGTGTTTCAGTATCCCTTTATTCTTTTTTACTGTTCGTTCTCTAGGTTGGGTTTTTGGATTCTC
>CM056604.1:4610725-4646517 GCA_029721355.1 Tegillarca granosa | reverse complement strand
ACATCATTACCCGCACCACTCCAGCAATACCATCAGATACCTCCTCTCCTACAACTCCAGGCACCACCTACCAACCATCCTCTCACATCGACACCCTCCATACTCTAACAACCTCGATGACTATCATTATAGGTATGTACAATTATACAGTAGAGCCTGACAAATTCAATGAAAACAATGAATTAAAATATCTAGGATTTCTAAGTTTACTTATTTTTATTGTTTTTATAATGATAGTTGTTTGTATCATAAAAAAGAAAACAAGGCGTGCTAATTTGATGAAGTTCAACAATGGGTACAATTTCAATGACGAAAATGACGAAATAGTGCTGTATGAAACAAAAATCACAACAGTTTGATTATTTTTTCATTTTAAGAATTAAAAAATCATAATAAATATATATATATATATATATATATATATATACACGCTAATGTTGAGATTTTGTAATAAGAAAGAAAGAGTTACTCCCCTTTTATCATAATCGTGATGTAGAATTTGTTTTAAATACATATTTTTTTTTTATATATTACAGTAGTACCTATCAGTATGGCCACTATCGTGTCACTTGTGGTCTTAGTCTGCCGATATATGAGTAAAAGAACTGCACTTGTTGCTCAGCCAGCACAGATTCCAGAGGGTCTACCTGAACGCCCTTGTCGCCCTGCACGTGACCAACCATCACAGATTCCAGAAGGTCCACCTATTCGCCCTCCTCTACCAACCCAGCCAAGCACTTCCACCTCTGCTGTACCAACACGATCTGCGACTTCCCCATCTACACCACGTCGTGTCACACGCTCAGTCTCATCGTTAACTAATAGATCATCACACCCACCAGTTCGACGTCATTCTAGTGCATCAGCAACTTGTACACCTTCACAGTCACCATTAGGCTTACGCTCTGCCTCCTCTTCTGGATCATTTCATTCATTGCAATCGTCTGGTTCATCTGGTGATGATAACTACTGGCTTCGGCGATTGAGTCGAATAAATTATAGAGAATAGTAACTGTTTTGTTTTGTATGTGACTTTTTAAAGTCTTTTAGTGTATTTGTTTATTTAAAGATTAGTGTGTGTGTGCGTTACGTTGTGTGTGTGCGTGTCATATTTTGTAACCGTGTGTGTGTACATGTGTGTGTGCGTGTGTATTTGTTACAGCTTTAATTAGTTTACCTTGTTACCATGTATAGTTAAGTTTTGACATTTTTTTTTGTTTGTATTTATGGTGATGGTTATTAGTTTCGCGCACATGTGCGTGTCATATTTTGTAACCGTGTGTGTGTACATGTGTGTGTGCGTGTGTATTTGTTACAGATTTAATTAGTTTACCTTGTTACCATGTATAGTTAAGTTTTGACATTTGTTTTTTGTTTGTATTTATGGTGATGGTTATTAGTTTCGCGCACATGTGCGTGTCATATTTTGTAACCGTGTGTGTGTGTGTGTGTGTGTTTTTTAAAGGTTTAATTAGTTTATCATGTATAGCTATATTTAGGGTGATGGTATTCAACTGTTTAATATTTATATTCAAATAATAATTTAAAAATCTTGTCAAATATGCAAATAAAAAAGTATTTTGAATGTATTTATATTGTTGTCTTCTTATTTATGAATTGTTTAGCTAAAAAATTGATTGACAAATTATATATAAAAAATCAAAGATGTATTGAATGCAATTGATTTACAAACGCAAACGCCAGAACAGGTCCTACCGATGTCAAAAGTGAAAACCGCATCTCGATATCTCCGATAACGTCCGAGTTACATCCATTTATAACTTTTTCAAGATGGCGGCGACCCTGGACTTCCGGTTTTCTTATTTTTCGTCCGATTACCACCAAAATCGATACCTAGGGGTTTTCGGAGGTGTTGAACACGAATCTGAAGTCGAAATACCGCTATCTGGCCAAATGGCAAATTTGCCAATTTTTGCCAAGTTGTGCATTGACGTTGGCAAACGCCAGAACAGGTCCTCCCGAGGCTAAAAGTGAAAACCGCATCTCGATATCTCCGATAACGACCGAGTTACGCCCATTTCCAGCTTGTACAAGATGGCGGCGTCCTCAAGACTTCCGGTTTTCTTATTTTTCTTCCGATTTCCACCAAAATCGATACCTAGGGGTTTTCGGAGGTGCTGAACACGAATCTGCAGTTGAAATGTTGTTTTTTAAAATGATTTTCTAATGAGATTTTGTACTATTTATCTTTGTAGATGTATCAATGCCAGTATTGCGGTGCTGAACATCCATCAGCGTCTGAAACAAAAGAATGTGAGGAATTTCACGAGAATTTCAGAGCATTAGGATCTCATTTACCATACGTTTGTGAATCTTGTCCAGCCAGTTTTATGACATCTCAGTTATTGGATAAACACCGAAACTCCATTCATGAATTGACCTGCTACTGGTGTCTGGAAACTTTTATCAATGCACAGGCACTAGAAGCACACGAACAATGTCACGAACTAAATGATGAGGAACCGCCTTTCAAATGTTTTTGGTGTTTACAAACGTTTGCCAATGAACGCTTATTACAATCCCATGAACACATACACGACCTAGATGATAACGAAGAACTGGCCACAAAGTGTTTTTGGTGTTTACAAACTTTTACCAATGAAGACGAACTAAAAGAACATGAAAGATGTCATGAGATAGAAGATGACCCCCTGCCAGAAAGAAAAAGAAAGCGTAATAATTCAATTGATAGCCTCTCACCTATTGCGGGTCCAAGTTCGATGGGTCAGGTGGGTGGTGGAAATAACAGGTTGTCATACACCATAAAAAAAATCGGTGAAAGAACATTTAGAAATACAGTGATCGACAGACATTACCGGGTTCAGTTTCATGAGAATGAGGCTTTGCAAGGGGAAAAGTTGTCAGACTTGCACAATGAATTACAAGATATGTTCGATGAACTACTAAATCAAGTGAAATCGGATCTGCAAGGCAACGATCTCGGCCGTGTGGTAATAACTCACCCTGATTTGACATCAAACATAGTCGTGCCACTTCAAAAACTGGACGAACTTACGGGAAACAAAGTGTTGGAGTATATTGAAAATGTGCTGACTAGCCACCAAGATTTAGCATTAGAGAACGAAATGGCAATAGATATAGGTACTATGGAAATTCCCAAGGGAGGTTATGGTGTCCCCATCAACAATTTGTTTGGACCCAATAGCTCTTTAAAGCAAAAACAATCAATCATTGAAATAAAGAACACAGATTTCCTTTGTTTGGCCCGAGCAATATTGATGGGATATCTGAAAATCAATCAATTGAATACGCATGAATGGAAAGACATGACATCCCAGGATTCTCATTTAAGTTTGGAAAACTTGATCATCAAATATAAAGCATGTCCTAAGTGGCTGTACAGAGATCTCAATAAGGAGAAGTGTTCTCATCGACAAACCGAGCTCGCAAGCAAGTTGTGCACAGAAGTCGGAGTTGACATGACGCAGTTCCTATGTTTGAACGACATACCGCCCTTTGAACAGTTCTTTGACGTAGATATATTGGTAGTGAGTTCGCGCATGAACAATAAATTCATCCGTGTGCCCCCTGAAGATAGCCAGAAACCTCGAATTTACCTCTACTTGGTGGAGAATGATGACTTTGGACATTACCACACTATCGCCAACATTTGCGGCTTTTTCGCCTGAGTCTAAATTCTGTGAACACTGTTTAAAACCCTATAGAGATAAACACAACTGTGAGGTAGCCTGTTTTGTATGTAAGTCAGGTGACTGTCAAAACCTAGATGACGCAATGAGCTGTCGAACCTGTCACATGACCTGTCGATCAGGTTCCTGCTTTGATCGACATGCGACCGAGAAACAAAGGAAAAATAAACAACCGGCGTCACAATGCGACCTCTACTGGAAATGCATTGAATGTAAAACAGTGGTCAATCGAGAAAAACATAAAATAGAGGAACATCTATGCGATACCTGGGAGTGCAAGTCTTGTGGCAAGTTCGTGCCAGAGGGACATTTATGCTACATTCGTGCTCTCGATGCAAAAGAGAGTAAAGGACAGTTCATTTTTTTCGACATCGAAACGTCACAAAATGAAATATTCCAGTGTAAGGATAAGTACCAGCCCATCAAAACGCCAGGCTGTACAAAATGTAAGAATGAGACACTCTGTCAGTTGTGTATAAAATGTAAAAATTGCAACGATAGTCTCTGCGGTAAATACAGCCATCAAGCAAATCTGATAATTGCCCAGAAATGTTGCATGGCATGTATGAACGAACCCCTGGGACCCGAAAGCAAATGTGAGACTTGCGGTAATCGTTGTAAGAAATGTGACAAATTCAACAAGGACGACAAAGTGTACGACATACCACCTTGTCAAAAGACTTGTGGCTTCCGTGAAGTAATATTCAAGGGTGACAATTGCGTAACAGATTTCGGACAGTGGTTGTTTTCTCCAGCACACAAGCATTTTATCGTTTTGGCACACAACATGCGAGCTTTCGACGGTTACTTCTTGCTCGAATATTTGATTGACCAATCTATTCGTCCCGATAGCATCATATTCTCAGGCAGCAAAATTAATTACATGCACGTTTCCAGGGGATTGGACATCCGAATCATAGACAGTTTGAATTTTTTACCGATGCCTTTGTCTGACTTACCCGCTGCCTTTGAGCTAGATGAAATCTGCAAAGGGTTCTTTCCGCATTATTTTAACACCAAAGACCATGAACAGTATGTGGGACCATATCCGGAACCGAAATATTACGGAGTAAACAGTATGTCAGATGATATGCGTGTTCGATTTTATTGTTGGTATTTGGACAAATGGAACCCTGATAGTATTTTCGATATGCAAAAAGAAATCGTGAGCTATTGCCGGAGTGATGTCGATATTTTGCGTCGAGCTTGTTTGAAATTCCGCCAAATCCTCATTGATATCACCGGTAAGGAAGAGCAGACACTAGACGACAATTTAGAGCCACAGATCAGTTATAGAAATGCCATTGATCCTTTCAATGAGATAACGATTGCATCCGTATGTTCTAAAGTATATAGAACAAAGTTTCTCGAAGAAACATGGCAAGTCAAAGTACGACGTGATGGTCAGCTGAGCGAGTGGTTGCCTGCCAAAAAGAGAGACGGCGAATTCAGCGTTTTGGTAAATGGCAATTGGATATCGGAAAGCAGGGTAGCATCCCAGGATATGATCATGGAGGAGAAAGAATTTGTCAAATCACGCATAGCACAAATTCCGTCCAATATGCAAGATACATATTCCAAATCTTCCATCAAATGGTTAGAATGGGAAGCCGAGAAGAGCAAAATGAAGGGTACTCCTATTTTCATTCAACACGCTTTCAACGAGAGAGAGTATCGGCTCCCCAACACCAATTACCGCTTGGATGGTTATTGCCAGGAAACTAACACGGCCTACGAATTTTACGGGTGTCTGTGGCATGGGTGTCGACAGTGTTTTCCCAAAAATCGACATCTGAGCAAAGTCCCTCGCACTAAGCAATCATTAGAGGAACTTTATGCCCTAACCCTAAAAAAACAAGCATACATACAATCCTTAGGAATGAAGCTCATCTACATCTGGGAACACGAGTTTAACCATCTTCTACGGAATGTCGAAAGCGCCAAAGACTTCGTAGAAGGATTAGACATTCAAGACCGCTTAAATCCTAGAGAAAGCTTTTTTGGCGGGAGAACCAATGCCATAAAACTAAAAAAGAACACCATCGACAACCAAAAGATTAGTTATTCGGATTTTTGTAGTTTATACCCGTACTGTAATAAATATGCTCGATACCCAATAGGTCACCCTGAAATAATCACTTCCGGTTTAGAGAAGGTCAATCTAAACAATATTTTTGGCATCGTAAAATGCAAAATATTACCTCCTAGGCAATTGTACTTTCCGGTGTTGCCTGTGAAATGCAACGGGAAATTGTCATTCCCATTATGCAGAACCTGTGCCGAACGTCAAAGTCAGCAACCTTGTAGATGCAGTGATGCAAATCGGATGCTTCTCGGTACCTGGTGCACCCCCGAAATACAGAAGGCGCTGGAAAAGGGTTATGAAATCATTAAGCTATACGAGGTCTATCACTGGTCCGAGACCACCCAGTTTGACCCAGCGATCGGTAAAGGAGGATTGTTTTCAGATTACATCAACTTGTTTCTGCGCATCAAGCAAGAAAGCTCGGATTGGCCTTCTTGGGTTGAAACGGAAGCCGACATGTCGAAATACATCGATCTCTATTTACATCACGAGGGGATACGCTTAAACAGAGAAAATATTCGCAAAAACAAAGCTTTAAGATCTCTAGCTAAACTTTTTCTTAACAGCATGTGGGGTAAATGGGGTCAGAATCTCAACATGGCCCAGACTGTATATTTCCACGAAAGAGAGGCTGACAAATTTTTTCGTTGTGTAAGCGATCCTAATAAACAGGTCAAGGATTTCTATATCGTTACTAATGACACCATTCAAGTGACGTACAATCAAAGAGATGACTTTGTAGAAGAAAGCTACCAGACCAATGTCTACTTGGCCACATTCACCACCTGTCAGGCTCGACTCAAATTGTATGACGTATTGGATATGCTTCAAGACAGGGTACTTTATCACGACACAGACAGCGTCATCTATATCAGCAACCCTTCGGATCCAGAGCCACCTTTAGGTGATTACCTTGGTGAACTCACATCGGAGCTGGATCCCGGGGACTGGATTACGTCATTTGTGGCAAGTGGTCCTAAGGCCTACAGCTATAAGACCCACAAAGGGAAACAAGTCTGCAAGATTCGGGGATTTTCGTTGAATTACCGCAACAGAAAACTCCTGAATTTCGACTCTATGCTAGATTTGATTGAACGCCCCGACGGATGTTCCATCACCGTTGTGAATCCTCATAAAATTTGCAGAGACAAGAAAAAGAGAAAAATATACAACCGTGTGGAAGAGAAAAAATACAAAATTGTCTATACCAAGAGGGTTATTCAAAACGATTTCGACACATTACCTTATGGTTATTAGTTAAACTGACATTTTCCAATACTTTTGTTTGATAAAAAAAAAGTAACATTGTTAACATTATGTATATACTTTTATTATATCTACACTTTTATATTTCTTGTACAAATCCTGTGTGTTTACATATTAAAATTTAATCCAGTTTACATTCTTGGTCTTTTTTGGTTTAAAGCCAGGTGGTGCACCACTAGTGGTTCTTTTCACTACAAGGCCCTTTCCGGTCTGTGGCTCTGACTCCTTTTTAAGTAAAGCCATTGGAACGTGAATGACTTTCAAGACTTCCCTAAACTGTTGATACCCTGGTGGTTCCTTAACACAATGATTCACCACAGCACATCTGATGAGATCCACTATGTGTGAATCTTTAATAAGCTGTCCATTTACCGTCACTTCCCCGTGATTGTTCCATGATATAGCATTTTTCCCCTTTTGTTTCAAAAACTTTAAAAGTCCTTCGGCTTTACCCAAAAATCGTTTGGGTATAACTGATGCTAAGGTGTCTTCTGGATTATATAGCAGGTTTTCCTCCGGTGGCTTTTCAGGTATCGATGTCGTCGAGGGTGCGAAGCTCTGCATATTCTTGGTTTGGTCCTGTGTCGTCTGTATCAGCTTCTGATATTTCGCTTTGGGTATCAGCATCATCTCTTCGGCCATTGGCATATAACTTTAACAAGGGTGTTAATAAAACTGGAACGATTCTCTGATTTGTCACCAAGGTCTTGATTTTATCCCGCTTGCCAATATTTTTTGTAATGACTGACTCGATGAAACGGCGTTTTGGTAAAATCTGTTTGATGTACTTCCGGTTCACCTTAAAAGTTCCACGATAGAGGTTCAGAAATATTTCACACAAAATTTGCAACTGCTGACTCGTAATGGTAGATAGCAATGCCACTCTCTGTTTACCGCTGGTAGAATGTAGCAGCTGCAGAAACGAAATATGCGTCTTCACTCGTCGATTCATAATTCAATTCTGAGAGATAAATGTATAGTTTGAACTATTTATGTTTTTTCTACATATACTGTTACGTCTTGATCGGGCAGGACGTTTGTCCGCAGTCTGTAATTTTCATTGACGGAACTCGTCAGGTCCACTAAAAGATAACCGTAGGGTTTAGATGTTGCCATCTTGTAAGCTTCGTTGAAATACTTTGTATTTCCGGGATAGACCTGGCTTCCGAATGTTGTAACCTGTCTGGAATCTCTTACGTTTCTAAACAGTATAACGTATTGACAGTTTAACGAGATTGTTCGCGCATACTTGCCGGGCATGTACAGGTTCTGGGTTAATAATAGAACTGTGATATGTTTATGATGTGCGGCGACGCAAAACAGAAATAGTGCATCTTCAGATTGCACTACCTTGTTAATCAGATCATCGAGGACCAAAATTGTATGGTCCGATGTTTCGGCCCACTTGTCCATATCTTCTCTGGTGGGTAGACCTTGGTGTAGGATTAAGTTATCTATATTCTGCTCCATCTCATCAAAAAGAGGTTGATGCTGTCCATGGGCAATCACTATTTTGGATGGAGGTGTTTTAAACATCCCCTTACTATGTTTAAGTATATCATAGGTCAAGCTCGTCTTTCCCGACATCGTTGGGCCACTCAGTAATATCGTTGTGGGGCTCTCAAATGGCAACAGAGACTGCATTGTCCACCAAGGTGATGTTGACACGTTGGATTCCATTTGTGCAATGAGGGAAACTCAACGGAATGTAACTAATATATAGTGACATATGAATGGCTCTATCGAGATGTCAAGCTATTGGAGGTGTTCATCTAATCAATCCAAGCGGGGGGGGGGGGTACAAACACGAAGTGTGCTGTCTAATCAGAATTAGATACACATTTTAAGAAGTGACTGAAAAAGTGAAAAAAAAAAAACAAAAACATTAATTTAATTTATTTTTATTGACATGCAATATATACACAAAGAATTACAAACATTTAAAATAGTCGGACACATATCTGTACACAAATCGATCTGGTGATATTGTCTCGTGCAAAAAATCTTTCATATCTGACAAATTAACGCCAAAACATTTCATTAAAAGATAATATAACACATGGTATCCACAAACATCCGAATCATTTTCCTGAACAGCCGTGTCAATGTAAACAAAGTCCATAGCATTTCTATCCATGAAATGCAAAAAATGCGTGTTGTAATGATCGGGCGGTTTTCCCAAGCTGTCATAGAATTCTGCATAATACGGAGACCGAAACCAAATTACAATCCAATGTCTTCCCGGTAAATGAGACAAATCCGTATTACTAATGTATGCGCTGGGATAAGAGGTTACGTTGATAGGCAGCGTGTCCGGAGAATAAACACCCTTTACCAGTAATGTCAAACATTTATTTTCGCGTATTGCACAGTTCAACTGTTCTGTGTTCATACTTGTGTGTATTTGATGTCTCTGGTATGGTCAATTTCTATCAACGCAGGAAATTCGGCATAGGTTATACAGTTTAAAGTTTCCGTTGTGTTTGCCTCGAACTTCACTTCGAATCTGACGTTTCCCTGTCTTATCAGATTTATATATTCTTCTCCGAGGTCACACGGAGACAAACAAAAAGCATAAATGGCGAATCCTTTGGCAAAATTCTCTCTACTTATTTGTAAACCGGCATCCTTGTTCCAGAGTTCGGCCGCTTCAAATAAATTGACGAAAGCTGTGACGTAATTTCTATTATCTCCCACATCCATCTTTAGTGGTCTTGAGGGTATGCTTTCCCCGTTCACGTAAAAAGCTGCTTCCGAAACCAAATTCAGAAAATTGAACGGGTTCTTGGTGTAATCACCGTTCACGGCCGACTGCTTGGCAAAGACGAAAAAAGCTTTGGAAGGAAGGTTGTTGGTCCACACGTTCTGCCAGATGAAAGACCCCGATCCAACGGGTATGGTCTGCATTTTCACCTCCGTTCTCGTGAAGGGATACTTCGCCGTGTACTTTTGTAATAGTTCTGAGTGATTGATCAATACCCCACTATCCACTTTGATCATGCAGGCTTTGAACACCATGTCCAGAATGACCAGTTTGTAACTGGGACTGGTCTCGCCGCTCGTGATTACAAAGGGAGCTCTATTTCTATAAAACTTTAAATGTAGGTTGATGCCATTTAACAAGTATTTGTTCAAACGGAACACGTCTTCGTATAACGGACCTTCCAAATCAAACTCTCTCGATTCTTGTGTATAGGCATATCTCGATGTTAACCCTCCATTGGAACCATTGAACGGGTCTGTGTCATCTAAATCGGGATCATCTAGGTAAAACAGTTGCGACTGTAACTGGGAATCGGACACATCGAAGCCATTAGAGAGAATTTGCTTCAAGTAGGCTTTCCAAGGATAGTGATTTGTGTTCAGAGACACCAACTTGTTATTCATGAATACGTCGATTTGACTCCATAAAGTCTGTAACGGCATATTGATGATCCCCGTGGATTCATGAGGTTGAAGACTGCTTCCGTCTGCTTTCACGATTTTGCATTTCATGTAAAGGCGACTTCTCTGTAGATCGATGTAGGCATTCCCATCTCCAGGAACCGTTATTTCGATGGGTGTATCTTCTGAACTAAAAGCCGAGACGGGTCTGCATTCATTGTAATAAACTTTTTCCACAGCCACTTGATTCGGCGGTACGGTAAACAAAGCTAAAGCATCCGGTTGTCCGATTTCTTTGATAGCGTCACTTAAATACGACATGATTTAGGCGTCAAAAACAGTTTTTGTTGCAAATGGTAACTGAGGTTTTCGGCTCGCCTTTGAATTGATTTTCTTGGTAGGTTTCTTAACAACTTTCCTTTTCTTGTTAGATGTTGCTCCTTTGGCTTTTCCTTTCGTACTGACGGCGATTTTACGTTTCTTGGTTTTTATAGGCACCCGAGGAGCGTCTTCTTTGACGGCGTCCTTAAATTCCGACCTTGCCCTTTCTTCTATGGCAGCCATGGGCGTGACCTCAGTTCCTATCACGTGCTCGGGTTTGTCGTTCGCTGGAGGGCTGACGGGCATAATGTGTCGTTTATGATGATACATGTTGCCTATACCACCTCCCACTTGACGCGGACTGCGTTTCTTGTATTTTAGCGTTCCTTCTATCATGTTCTGATAGAAAGATTTCCAAACTCTAGGATCCGAGATATACGTTGAACCCACCATTATTAAAATGGCACTTTTTGCAATTGCAGTGTCACCGTCACTTTCCCTGTGAGGAATGAAGCCAGTTCGTTTTTGGAGGTCCTTATATATACGCGGACGTCGTGAAAGGTGCCGGTTTTCAACGGTACTCCGTAAGGACGATTAAATATAATGTTTTCAGTCTTTTTTCCTATTAACAAACGTCTAAGTAGAGGAAGTTCTGTATCTCCGACTAGCGTATCTCCACACAAGTTGCTACAAACGTAAACGTCGCTCTCTGGTGGTTTGGCTACTCCCTGATACGTTAGTTCTAGCAACGACACGTGCCAGTTACCTGTCAAGTGCAAAGGCTTTGCTATGTTCACCTTAAAATCGTGCGCCTTGTTTTCGGGATAAATATCTTTACAGTCTCCCGATCTCAGAACCAACCTCTTTGACATGCTGACTGATAATGAACAATTCTCAAGAGAACATTTCTAATTATACGGATTCCAGTGCGCTTTCATCTATCCAGGAATTGAATTTGGTTGGCCAATGCAGCCAAGAAACGAGGACTTGCTTCTTCTTGTTGACTGTACGTTTTTTGATGATTTTGTCGATTTTCCACACGGTGTTCTCATCTTTGTTGACGCGCTGTAACTCCTGTGTATAGAACGACCCTTGTATGGGATCATTGTTGAAATCTTTGACGGTGTATATAGGTATGTCGCCTCTTTTAAACCTTCTATTGACTTTGAAAACTTCTCCCGTCCACTTCTGATCGTACTCTCTCATGAAAGGATGTTTTAAATGCGTCAACCGTACCATATCCCCAATTTTAAATTTATAGAGACGTTTCTTTCTCTTTTTTGTTTTCTTAGCGCTTGATTTTGGTTTTTCGACTATTTCACTCGGTAGTTTAGTCTTAGTTCTGACCAAGTATTGGTTTAATCGAACCTCATCTTCGTTGGTTTTTTTCACTTCGGCGGGGGTCATACCCTTAAGTGGCCTCGAGGGTGTGCTGTTGATACTTTCAATGATTTGTGGGAGTTCTGTCAGATATTTATAGGACTGTCTCTCGGTAAACATTCTGTACAGTCTGTTTTTAATGTTTTGTATACTTCTCTCCGCAAAGTTACTCTTGGTCTCGTTCTGGGTGAAAATTAAATGAACACTTTGTTCTTTCAGGTATTCTTTAACCCATTTGTTTTTGAATTCCGAACCCTTGTCCACGCGCAATAATTTTGGCTTTCTACCACTTGCAAACAATTTATCCAGTGCTTTCACAGTATCTATTCCTTTCTTTTGTTTCATAGGTTCTGCAAAAACGTATCGAGAGAATACGTCTTGTGCTACTGTAAACTAGCAGTTTACAGGGGAAATTAGTCAAATGGTAGAGAACTGAAATACAGTAATAACAAGTTTAACTTTTAAGATAGCACTTTTATTCACACAGTCAAGTCGGGATGTTACCGGTTCGCAGTCCGATATCCGACTGACGCTAAAACATGATTTCGGGTATTATGACGTAATACATACAATATAAGCTAGAATTATAACAATAGAAGAGCAATTAGTGTCAAAGCGGTAAATAACAATAAAGTGTTTTCGGCGTTTTTAATGTACATAAAAATAAGCCGTAAGGAGTTTTAAATAACCTGTCGCGTGGCAAAATAATATAGAAAATTTGGAGAGATTAATGATAAAATTACGAAATAGTTCAAATAAAATGATTTAAATAATAGTTCAAAGTGTCACTATAAGTTCTAAATGATAAAAATTTGTAAAAATATTCTAAAAGTTCATATAATTTACTAGCTATTAATTTCGAACAAAAATACAAAAAAAATCTCGAAATTCCGCTGTCACAAATTCCTCCAGTGTCGGAAATTTTTGCTCCTGCAAAAACACAAAAATACGAATTTTAATGTCTACGTTGTCTATTGTTTTTCTTAAAGTTCGGCACTTCTCTGTATATTCTTGATTCATTTTCCGGATTGTGAATTAACATCCTTGTATTCCTTAGTTGTTGCTCTAAAAGTGCGGTCTTTACCGAATATTCTTTAATTTCTGTTGACTGCTTATCATACTGTTTTAGCAATTTATAGTAGCCGTCGTAAAATTTCTCATATCTGTCCTGATTTAAATCGCAGGTTAGTGTCAACTCTTGAATTTCTTCATTTAATTTACAAATTTTATTTTTTGCTTCTTTGTGCGCAATCTTTTCTTTGCTTAGTTGACTTTTTAATGCGGATAGCTCCTGTTTCATGTTTATAGAGACTGTTGAAACACATCCAACAAAGGCGACAGGTCCAGCTTTTGAAAATGGCATTTGCCGTGCAAAGTGTTTCCTCTCGTTAAAGTCCAATATTCTTTTGTTGTCCCGTTGTTTCTTTCTTTCACTTTTACAAGATGGTATTTTTGATTTTACATTTGATTTTCCACAATTAGTCTTGGAACTGTTTGAATTATGTTCTCTTTCATAACTTGTGACATTTGCAATTTCCACATTTTGACGAAGTCTGTTTGAATTGCGGGAGTAGCAAACACGTTGTAGATGTCCATAGTTCAAACACGAGAAACACTGTCGAAAACGTGCATCACATTGATGTTGTCGATGGTAACCATATTTTCCACAGCGTCTACATGTCTTTTTCTGCCTGAAAAATCTCCGATAGTAGTACGAGTGGTAGATTCTATTGTTATGTCCATAATACTGACGACCGTCGCAAAAGTTCATTTTCAGTTATAATCCTAAAACATTTTAGAAATATTTCAGTCCTTTAAAGTTGGTACCAGAACCTTGTGTGTAGTCTGACTTACGCAACGAATTGCGGCAAACTACCCCGTATTTCTCTCACCAATTTGTAAACTAGCAGTTTACAGGGGAAATTAGTCAAATGGTAGAGAACTGAAATACAGTAATAACAAGTTTAACTTTTAAGATAGCACTTTTATTCACACAGTCAAGTCGGGATGTTACCGGTTCGCAGTCCGATATCCGACTGACGCTAAAACATGATTTCGGGTATTATGACGTAATACATACAATATAAGCTAGAATTATAACAATAGAAGAGCAATTAGTGTCAAAGCGGTAAATAACAATAAAGTGTTTTCGGCGTTTTTAATGTACATAAAAATAAGCCGTAAGGAGTTTTAAATAACCTGTCCGCGTGGCAAAATAATATAGAAAATTTGGAGAGATTAATGATAAAATTACGAAATAGTTCAAATAAAATGATTTAAATAATAGTTCAAAGTGTCACTATAAGTTCTAAATGATAAAAATTTGTAAAATATTCTAAAAGTTCATATAATTTACTAGCTATTAATTTCGAACAAAAATACAAAAAAAATCTCGAAATTCCGCTGTCACACTACAAAAATATACTGAACATTTTTGTTCCATTTAATTAAGTTCTTGACGTCCATGAGATCGCAATCCCACTGCGAATCAATGCCTTCCGCAACAATGTGATTTCTAGGGAATTTACGCTGAACTCTCTTTTGCAATGAATACGCATCTT
Source organism: Tegillarca granosa (assembly GCA_029721355.1). Lineage (NCBI taxonomy): Eukaryota > Metazoa > Mollusca > Bivalvia > Arcoida > Arcidae > Tegillarca > Tegillarca granosa. The sequence goes on along the minus strand of CM056604.1, from coordinate 4,631,827 downwards.
GATCGGACAAAAACTGTCGGATACGTCTAAGCCCAATGTTAAATTTACCTTCTCTACGTACGATTTTATATAACTTCTCGGGACCTGCAAACGATCCTGCGTGTTTAGGATCTGTCCAAATGCTCTTAAGATAGTCTTGTTCCTCCGCTGTCAACATTGTAAATGACAGACTTGTGTTTATGACGTATCTTTTAAATGACGCCTCTAAGGTCTCAATACTTCGCTTCGAGTATCTCGTTTCCTATTTTTTTTCTCCCTTTTTTCAGTGAATAGGAACACCTTGACATTTCTTATTTTCACCAAAGTTAACATACAACAAAATACTATTTATACAGATTCATATTTATTACTCACATATAGTAAGATGAATACAACGTTACATGAGTGATTTTTCGTAAGATCACATATCATAAAAAAAAATACATGTTTATGATTATAATGCTAAGGTACATACAATATATGCTGATTTTACATAACATTAAAAAAGTCATACATATTCTTGTGCATTGGAAACATACTCTGAGATAGATACATGCTTGGTTTTACTTCACCAATAATTACACGTGTTAAAACACGTAATCCATGTATCCATTGGGATTACAATTAGAACAGGCAAAATAGCCCATTTGATTTAAATGATCGTTGGTTTGTTCGCAATACACCGTTTCATCTAGTTCCTTGGACACAAGCTGTCTAACTACTGTCATGGAGTTCTTTAGGTATGACCACTGTTTAAAGGTTAAGGAAATCCCTTTCTTTGTGGGTACAATAACATCCGAATCCAAAGGTAAGAACCACCCACGTATGTCAACTCTTGCGATTGGTTTCTTTACAGACACGTAATAATTACTGCCTAGGTGAATCTTACAGGCTACATTTTCATCATTTTTATCAAAATTGTTCACACTGAGATCAATGTCATCTGCATGCATTTCCTCGAGTTTTTTCCACTTTTCTAAATTCAGAGCTACACCCTTGCTGGTGGGAAAAGGTCCTTTGGCACCTATCTCAAATTGTCTGATGTGTACTTGCATAACGCCCTTGAAAGACTTGAGAACTACATATCGCTCGTCACCCAAATGTAATCGGCAAAGTTCGTCACCTTCACGAAGAGGCCCAACTGGATTTAAACAATTTTCTGTTGCTTCATCGTCCACAATTGTCAACTTGTTCTCTTCGTCTTCATTTTTTGTTTCCAATAGCTGATTGAAATCTGATTGTAAATTCCTCTTTACAGGGTCAAAAATGTTCAATCGTAGTATCTTCCTTTTTTTCTCCTTTCTCAAAGGTCCAAATCGTGAAACTTCTTGTTCAGCTTTTAGGGGAGTTGTATCATTCATTTTGAATTTTTATACGTGTTGCTTCTCTGAATATTTTACTGAGGAATGAAATTCAAATTTTTCTCTCACTGATTTATATTGTTCAACAAAATGCTTTTCATCTTGACCAATCACAATTCATATAACTAACCAATCAGATATCACCACAAAATCGGATTAAAACACGTCATTCCCGTTACCGTGCATTTAATCTCTCTACAAATAAACCCTACCCTCTTGTACCACTCCCTACATCATCCCTTTGACCTCTTGGAGGGTCAGGTCAAAGGTCACCCGACCGACCAACGTAGGCATCTGCAGCAAGTAGCACATGACAATTAATTGTCATGTGCTACTTTTGAATGTATTATTTCATAAAAATTCAAAAGCAGCACATGACATTACTGAAGACACTAAGAGTCGTTGTTGCAGATACCGCCATTAATTGAAGTAAATTATAACATAATGAATGGGAATGGGACTATAATCGGACTACTAACCACATAAGACAGGTGACCTTTATAAAGAGGTTAAAAGATACAAGATAAGATATTTTTTATTACCAATTTAGGGCCTTACTTGCGCATATACAAATGCATAAGATAGAGAACCAATAGATACAAGATTAAATACATATAGATTAACATATGAACATTTTGATATCACGCCCTTTATCAGTCCAAAAGTCCTGATATCACCCAGAGGGCCAAAGGCTAGAGTGCTGCTACAGGACTTTAGGTCGATAAGGGCCAGATAACAAAATGGTCATATCATAATCTTTTTATCATATGTTTTTTGCTTCAAATAAACAAAACTTGTTGCCAATTGTAAAATGTCTCCCCCAGTCAGTGCAGTTGTTGTTTACACAGACAACTGGTTTGTAATACTAATAAGCGAAACAAAATCGGGAAGACACACTTTGGAAATTTAGATGGGTTTGTAAATCTATTAAATTACTTTCCATGAAACTGTACTTACAATCATACAATGATGTACTAGCCTAAATGCGGCCTTTTCGAATACTTCCAGATCTGTCAAACTAACCGATAAATGCTGGGGATTTTTCCACGGGAGAATTTATTGTAGCGTTCGACGCGCCCTCTGTTGTCATAATGAAGCACTTAATTCATTTGTTAACATAATTGGAATGCGAATTACAACCACGAAAAATAACGATACCCGTAGGTGACATGAACGAATACAACAGTGACTTGAAACTTGTATTTAAGAACATAAACAAATAACGATATGAGTTCGTGAAATGAACTAATAAATGTTAACAGTAAGATTATTTAGAATGCAATTTAGACACATAGAATTATAGACATGGACAAATGGAATTGTCATGATGCGATATAGACGAATTAATAATACTTGATAGCATCAACATACAAGAAGTTAGATGAATTAGCATCTCACCTACATACATAGAATTATGACCCTTTTTACCCTCCATAGTAATCTAGCCGTTTCTGTATATTAATTCTGTTAATCGACTTCTGTAAAAATTTCACGCGTTTTTAGTCAAATAAAAACATCGTCACTTGTTTAATTATGACTAGCAGGGAGGTAAGATCAGGTGTCAATATTGTAGCTTGTTTTCAAATGAAGTAAATACGATAGAATTAAATGATTTAATATTCTAATGCCATCAATTTGCTGGTTGTCATAAAGTTTGTTTACATGCAGTGAAATATTGTCCGATATAAATACTTTTACTCTAGATGGGTTAAAAGTGGCGCTAACTTATATAATCATTTATGTTGCATTAGATTTTTGATATGTTTATTTGAAGTTGTAGTTTATGGTATAGCCATTAAGTGCCACATGGTTTATGAAATGGTCATTCAGTGAAACAAGATTTGTGCTATATGGTCATTTTGAGACACATGATTATGATATGGCCATTTTCAGTCACTCAGTTTATGATATGGTCATTTAGTGCCACATGGGTAATAAAGTGGTAAATTAGTGCAACATGGTTTATATTATTGTCAATTAATGTCATGTGGTTTATGATATGGTCATTTAGTACAACATGGTTTATATCATTGTCATTTAATCTCATGTGGTTTATAATATGGTTATTATTGAGTGCCACATGGTTTATCATATGGTCATTCACTGAGGCATATGTTGTGCTATATGGTCATTTTGATATGGTTATTAAGTGAAAAATGGTTTGTGCCTAGTTTGTCATTTTGTCACATGATTATGATATGGCTATTTTGAGTCACACATTTTGTGATATGGCCATTTAGTGCAATATGGTTCAGGTTATTGTTATTTAATTAACATTGTTTATATTATTGTCATTTAGTGTCATGTGGTTTATGATATGGTCATATGTAGTGTCACATGGTTTATGATATAACATGTTTGGTTTATATTATTGTCATTTAGTGTCATGTGCTTTATGATATGGTCATTTAGTGTCAAATAGTTAATGGTATGGTCATTAAGTGCAACATGGTTTATATTATTTTCATTTAGTGTCACGTGATTTATGATATGGTCATTAAGTGTACATGGTTTATGAAATGGTAATTTAGTGTCACGTGGTTTATGATATAGTCATTTAGGGTCACATGATTTATGATATGGCCATTTAGTGTCACATTGTTATGATATGGTCAATAAATACCCAATGGTTTATGATGTGGTCATTAAATGGCACATGGTTTTTTAAATGGTCATTGAATGCCAAATTGTTTATGATATAGTCTTTTTACATAGTTTATGGAATGGTATATTTATGCCACTTGATTTATGAAATGTAATAAAGTTTATGATATGATTATTTATGTAACATGGATTATGATATGGCCATATAATGCTACCCTGTTTATGATATGATCATTTTGAGATGCATGGTTTCTGATTATTTAAATAATTTATGTTATTTGGTCTGCAGACTTGTATTTAGTCATTTAATGATGAGCATGCCTCACTGTTGTCTTACACTGCACTGCAAAGTGAACATATCTACCACGACAACTACAAAGGCTGTCAACTGTACTTGACATAATCTTGAACAGGGTGCAAAATTCAAATTCAATCAAACATTCATTTGTCTTTCATCTTTCACGAATTTCAATACTTTGATTAATAGATTTTTTAACTACAGACCAAATTTTTACTTTCCGTTATCGGGGGTATTCAAATTAAAGAAGTCTGAGTTATCAAGTTGTCCTAATACAATTCATATAGAAACCGTTCAGGACAAAATAAAGACTTTAGAGTTATGTGTGGTATTCAAGATATCGAAGTTCTACTGTTTTCTTATGTTTTGAGCTGCCACAATTATCTAGAAACAGTTCATTTATAAGAAGCTAATGTGCATGTAGTAACTAAAGTATAAATAATAAATAATTTCTAAATCGTTAACCATATGGTTATGTAGCTATGACCTTGTCCTTTGAACATATGACCTTGAACCATATATCAAAATGATGGTCATATCAATACCTACAATATCCTTATATACATCCCTATAAATAAGTTAACAGTATTAAAGATAATTTAAAATTTAAGCTTTTATGCATCTATGACCTTGACCTTCAAACCTATGACCTTGAACCATATATCAAAATGATTAGCATGACATACCTATACAAAAAGTTGAATAGTTTTCAAGATAATTATTCAGTTAAGTTCTCTTATGCAGCTATGACCTTGACCTTTGAATGTATTACCTTGAGTCATATATCAAAATGATTCATCATCATTAATTTATTTCGTCTACATTAGAGATTTAAGAACATATGAAATATTATACATGTATATACAAGTTAATATTGAAAGAATTTAAACATATATACACACACATTGTTGGTTATTTATAAAGTATTTCAATCGATCTAGGTAGAAAGTTCAGTATGTCGCATATAGTAAGCCACTGACTGATATACATAACTTGTAAAACTTGGAGATCATGGCGGCACACAAAATAGAGTCGGGCACTTTTCCTAGAAGATATGATACTAAAGATTTATCTTCACAATTATTCAGTTCGACATTAAGTGAAATATGCAAATTGTTTAGAGTCTATTGACATGTCAATACCTACAATATTCTGATACATACCTATACAAAAAGTTAATAGTTTTCAAGATAATTAATCATTTAAGTTCTCTTATGTAGCTATGACCTTGACCTTTAAATGTATTACCTTGGGCCATATATCAAAATGACTGGCATGTCAATACCTACAATATTCTAATATACATGTCTATACAAAAAATATACCAGTATATTTTTTCAAGATAATAAGCAATATAAGTTCTCTTATGCAATTATGACCTTGACTTTTGAAAGTATGACCTTGAACCAAATATCAAATCACTGTCATATCCATACCTACAATATTCTCATATACATGCCTATACAAAAAGTTAATAGTTTTCAAGATAATAAACATTTTAGTCTTTTTTTCAGCTTTGGCCTTGACATTTTAACTTATGACCTAAAACCAGATATCAAAATGACGATTGTATCCATACCTACAATATTGTAATATACATGCCTATACAGAAAGTTAATACCAGTAGTTTTCAAGATATATTAACAAATTTATAATTTTTAGCAATTCCCCCACTGTCTAGCCATTTCCTCTTTTTTAGCGCCATGGCTACCATTTGTGCAAATCTGAAACTGGATGACCTAAGAATATTATAAATGAAATAAGGAATATTGAATAATAAGGTGTATCTCTGGTACATGCAGAGGGGATGATTTTTAAGTTTTTCACTATTTTCTTCCTTTTAGGGCTCAAAAGGAACACAACTTCTTTATTTGTGTAAATCTAAAAGGCATTCACCCAAGCATGATGGTAACCAAGTTTCATTAAATTTGGCCCAGTGGTTTTGGAGGAGAAGATTAAAATGTTTGTGCACAACACAAAGCAGACGAAGATGGATAGCATTAGCTCATTTGGTATATAAAAAACAAGAATAAAACTTTTAGGGAAAGAATACACAGACACAATATCTTAGTTTTAAAGTCCATTTTATGACCCAACCAGGGTTCAACTCTAATGAAGCAATGTAAAATTAACTGTTTTGCTCCAGAGCATACCATGCAATCTTGCTTGGGCTTGAATCCACAACCCTTTGATCACAAGTCTGACATCATAACCAAAAGTCTCCCAGTTCCATTATAGTAACAATAAAATAAAATCAAAACAAATTCTAATTTATCATCAATTTTATTATCAAAAATAAAATACTTATTATCAAATTAAATGTTTAATCACGGTTCTAAAAACACTTGTCTCCATTACAAAGACAAATAATCAGATCATCCTCCTGTAACAACTCTCCAACTCCATCATAGGCAGAATAACAGGTCAAGTAAATTTTAAAACTTGCACAAAATGATTTATTAATTGTCTTCGTACTTGACAATGTGCAGACACAAATCAAACACTGTATTGGTCAGTCCAGGTTAGAATATATAAATTAGAAGTTATATTGAGGCTTATAGATGACACTGTCTCTCACCAGCTTGAAACCAAACAATGACATTGTCACAACAGCTTGTATCCAATCAATGACATTGTCTCATCAGCTTGTAAACAATCAATGACATTGTCTCATCAGCTTGTAACCAATCAACAACATTGTCACATCAGCTTGTAACCAGTTAACACACGTTGTTTCATAAGCTTGTAACCAATTAATGACATTGTCTCATCATGTTGTAACTGATTAATGAAAATTTTTTGAAAAATTGAATTGTTTTTTTTTTAAATTAAATGCGAGATTGTTTAAAGATTATCATAGTTTAAAGATCAACTGAAGTCAACCAATCAAATTAAAATTAAAAATTGTTATTAATTATGCCTAATGCATTCAGCTCCCTCTATATGTTGAATATCCATAGTTACTTAACAATAATGGTACATGGTAATGATGGTTTGGGTCATCTACTCGAAATACAATCTGAAAAAAAAAATCAATCAACCAATAAAAACAGATATAATAAATAATAAACTAAATTTATAAAAAATGGAATTTAAAAAAAAAAAAAGAATTAATTAATACAACAATTTTTAAAAAAATATTTGTTACCACAATGTATACTGTATACGTAGAAATATTGCTGCGTATTAATGTTCGCTATTTTCGGGGTCGCTTATCAACCGCGAAAATAAATCCACCGTGAAATGTTATATCCTTGTCAGATGCTAGTGTTAAATCAGCGTGTGACCGCGAACATTTATACCAGCGAAATGCTCTCCATACCAACAACGCGAAAGTTTATACCAGTGAATATTTCTACGTATACAGTATGCAGAAAACACAAGAGGTCTGCAAGTTTTATTCTCTCTGAAAAGGGCATGTCTATAACCACTTACAATATTGAAAGTTTCCTAAACACAGTTTCCATAGAAATTTCTATAAACTTTTCATTCAAATTTGGCACTGTTTCTTAGCTTGAGTCTAGTCATATCCGAAAATTACTGTGCATGTAAGCAATTACATTGTACTATAAAATACAAGTTATTCTGTAGAAAGAACAATTTAGCCATTTAGTGTATTTCACATGTTGAAAAGGCAATCTTTACACCTGAAATGAGGTCTTTGGTGACACATATCATCAGCATTTCAATATGTAAAATCCCCATAGTGTTCTGTTCTTACTGTGCATGTGCAGAGATATTGTTTGATTGATGCTGATTGGCATAGCAATTTTTTGTTACCATTAGATTAAAGTACATATAAATGAAAATATAGTTTAAATACCAAACTTTGTTTAATTTTATTGAATATTGAGTAATTTACTACTTGGACAATCACAAATCTGTGCATAATAGAAAAAAGAAAACAAATTCAATTTATTTAAATTTTTCAGTATATTATAAAATTGCACAACTACCTGTATCCCCCTCCCTGTTATTTCAAATAAATGGGATAATCTGAAAAACTAAATCTCTATTATAATACTCAATTAAATGAACAAAGTTTTAACAAATCCTAAAAAACTACTAAAACGGTGGCCAGACAAATGGCCAGACAGATACACAAATGGACATACACACTTCTTAATGATAACTGTACAGATCACATGAAGACCTCATCACTATTGGATAAAAAAAATCACCAACTGTATATATAATTGATCACTGATTGGCTATACTGAACCAATGATTGATTGTGGCAACCAATCAAATCCAAAGTTAATTAAAACACTACATATTTAAAACAAAATATACTACAGATTTTACTACCAAACATGGAGGACAGATGATCATGACCAATTGCTTTTAGACCATCTACTTGCCTAGAAGTTATTTCTCTCAGTTCACAACCAGCAAATTTTCATTTTATTCCTAGAATATGGTCTTTATTAAATAAATTTACCGATCATTTGACTAAAATTAGGATGAATAATACTGATTTTAATACCAAATAGAAATGTCTCTGTACCTGTTCTATTTAAATGTGCAAAATGGGTGAAAAGTGGTGGATTAAGAAAATAATAAACCACAATGTAAGGGAGATAACTGCAGATAACAAAAAGTGATTTTAAAACATTATCTAACTAAATTTAATACTACAAAATTTTATCAGCTGGGAAATTAAGTAAAATTAATTCTTAATAAGAGAGAAACAAAAATATTTAAAGAGCCCAGGCTTTATTTACAGAATCATTTTTTAAAAAGTTCTTGTTTATAAGCCTTTTGTTCATTTGTTTTCTATTATTTTCAATGAATATGGAATATGTGTGTATTGTAAATTTCTGAAATAATGCCATTTTTACAAAAAATTGCTGAATCGTGCAGTGTTACATAGTTCGGTATAAATGTATGATACTATGCAACAGTGATATGGTATTCGACATGAAATGCTAATGATTGACAATATTCACAGTATTCACTGATGCCTCTATATTTATTTTAAAACGTGAGAAGCAAGTCAGCTATAAAAGTGTCAACAGTGTTCATTTTGAAGTACATGTATTGTGAGATTGTTTTCAAGAACAGTTTTATTCGTACAAAGTGATCAATATAAATACTAAAATTGACCAAAGATTACCTCGACATATGGATAAAACCCCTTTGATCCTATTTTAGCGAAATAAGACTCTGTATCAAAATATATTTTATAAACTGTTCCTGCTTTAAGCTGGCTCCCTAACAAAAATCCCCCTCTTCCGTCTTCATTTGTGGCACTACAAAAGTTAATGAAATTTAAATTAATGCTCAACTTAAGCAATAACTATAACTGTACACTAATATATATCAGAAAAAACATCAAAAGACCTAATGGAGCTAAATGTTCACATGGTAAATACTGACTGATTGAAATGCTTTAACATTCCCTTTTCTTCTCAAATCACAGGATCTCCATGGCTAAGTGATCTAAAGTTTCAGCTTAAGACTACACTATCTAGGTTTTATATCCATCTGGGAGAAACCCTAGTGTAACAAAGTTTATTAGTTTGCTTGCAGAAGGTTGTTCTTATTTATTGGGGACTCTGGTTCCTTCTTGCTATTATGAATTTCCCTTTTGATATTGTAGAATCATAAATATTCGTTGGGTTAAAATTTCGTGGTTTTGCCTTTTTAAAAAATTCTGTTGGTAGAAATTTTTGTAGAATTGACTTTTGTTAAAAAAAATACCATTGAGGGGAATGGTAATTAAAAATTTTCAATGACATTTAATTTCGTGATTTAATTTAACCCACAAAAATAATGAAATTTAATCCCCCACAAATATTTGTGATTTTACAGTATATCAGCTCAACACAGTAAATGACTCTCTGTAAGCAGTAACCACAAATCTTATACTCATATCACTAACTGTTCACAAGCATACATTTTTTGTAAAAAAAAAAAAAAATAAAATAAAATAAAACAAAATTATGAATATGATTTGCAATCAAAGGGAACTTATTCTTTCTTTTTTAAAACAGTAAATGATGCATATCACTTATTTAATTCTTCAAAATTTTAAAATAAAAAATCCAAAAATCCTGCTTTAAATATACAAATGCATGTCCAGTCACTTTAACAACCAGAAATGGTATATTGTGCACCATCATTCATGTGATCAATGGTATTTGTAATTCATATTAATCCCTTTAGTTGAAAACTCATTTTTAAACCTTGAAAAATGTAAATAAAGAAAGTGTATTTTGTTTCACCTTTTTTTATTGAATGTTGTAATGCTGTTATATGACTATAAAACAAATATTTTTTTGTCAAAGTTGTAGTGCTGAATCTGAATCTGGGGCAGTAGGGGAGTCCAAAAGACCTATAACACACTACTGGGCTTTAACTCAAGTCCCTATCCAAAATCAAACCACTATGGTAGCTCAGTTGACAGCTTGCTCGTTTTGTATGTGGGAGGTTGGGGTTTAAACTCTAGTAGGATCTGATCAAGACTTGAGTATAGGTAGTGACTATTGTTTTGACAAGCACATGGCATTTACGAATTAAGGTTTTGGGGCCTTGGGAAACTGAGGCTCTGTGTCAGGGCAGGCAATTGTCACATTAAAGAACCCTCCCTGTATATTGCCCTGAGTGCACTATAAAGGTAAAAATTTCTGCCACTTCACCTATAGCTGGTGACATCTCGATTAAGTGAAACATGCCTGACTGGGACAAAAAACCCAATTCAATCAATCAATCAATCAAAATCAGAATTTTAATCATCAGGGCATGGTTCCAATATGTGATGGATTATTTTCTGTTTTTTTTTAATTGTTCTTCTACTTAACCTTGCTTACCCAGATTCTATTTTTTTAAATTCTCCCACTACTGTTCTTTCATACAATTCAAATGCAAGTCCTCCTGCAGGATGGCCTCTTGCTGTATCTAGAACATGTGTAGTCAAAGGTGGTCTGGCCATCTCTCCAGACATATTCAACTGAAAAAAAAAATATAAAGTAAACATGTAGTTCCTATAATATCTCCTTCTAATTAAATAGGTATATGTATTTAGTCATTAATCACACAGTATTTTGATAATACACTGATATTATTATACTTGCATTGTAGTGTCACTGTTTGTCGGAGAATGTTGTAAATAAGTCAAAAAATAAATAAATAATAAAATAAAAAATAAAATAAAATAAAATAAAATAAATAATAAAAAAAAACCAAAATAAAATAAAATAAATAAAAGTAATGATAATAATAATAATAACAATAATAATAATTTAATAACAATAATGATAATAATAATAATAATAATTTAATAATAATAATAATAATACAAAACTGTGGTTCCAGTGATCATCAGTGATCATACTCACAGCAAAATGGATGAATCCAGGAACTTACTACCCTAACCCACATGAATTTTCAGTGATATACTGGTACTTCAATATTAAGTGGGGCAGGGCTGCGTTTAACCACATTTAATCCCCATAAAGATTTTAAAATGCTCTGCATTTTATTTACACTCTAGCAAAGATGGCATGTATTTTAGTGTCCATTAATAACAAAATGCAAACAACATGTTATATGTCATGATACAAAATTCATTGATTTCTCTTAAACCTTGAATAACTAGTGCTACAGCAGACATGCATGAGTCAGACTAGTAACTGTTTACCATTAACTTGCAATTATCATTAAACAAATAAAGGTGCTACTAAAAAGAGTAGGGCCAACATAGTTGTATCACATAATTACACTTGTTAATTGTAAGTGCATACACAGAACTATTTGTGTGGCTGAGCCGAAAAACAAAGGCTGGAGGACCAACTACTACAACAACATGTTTATTGACTTTTTATCCGAATCTTAATAGTGTGTTTTATTCTACCAACAATCTGTCATTTTACAGATGCTACCAGTTAAACCTTTAATGGTGGTGCTCCAAATACTGGAGGAAATCCCAAGAAAGAAAGAATATCCATATAACACTGGGGCTTGGTGTCAGGATATTAGCGTTACTTTTTGGAATTTTCTAACTTTTTAAAAAATTTAAATAACAAAGACAAATATCTGGACACCAAGCCCCTGTGACTGTAGTCCTGAAAATCATGACTCTTAACAGCGTTGCTATATGGATATGTGCCGTTACAGCACATATCTATAGCAAAGCCGTTAAGAGTCATGATTTTCAGGACTGCTGTGACTGGTACGTACATGTGCCAAGTCCTTATTTTATTGTGGGGTAAAATTGAGACATTCAAATCATTTGGCAGGCAATTTACGTGATATATATTAATCAAAACACTTATATATTCCGTGGTAAATTCTACCTTCACTGGAACTTTCACTTGTTGTGGTTGTGCTAAGTGTTCTGTCAAAATTGAAATTCTACTTGCTGCAGTTGAGGACATCGCACATTACCGGAAGTTGATATACCGTTCGGAATACATTTATTTTGCAGTATATGTCGTCGACAATCACCTTTACGTTCCGAAATACCATGTACCCGCCAACTTTTCAGGTACATAACGTTATAATATGCATTGCAAACAGACAGGTATTACAAATCAGTCTGAGAGCCATTTCTTTACTTAGTTGGATTTAAATGATTTTTGAATCTTCTAATTTCACTGTTTCACCCCAATTTTAATCTAACTATTTACAGTGCATTTGAAGATTAACAGTGGATACGTTACGCTGATGACGGAAATGTCCCCGCTCAAGTACTGGAACATCAACGGTTGGCTACCAGAACCACTATTTTTTGGCTTCTGTAAGTTGATGTATTGTTGATAGTGATAACAACGTGTTATTGATTGATATTTTCAGGGATTTTTCTAGCATTCGTCAGGGGCCGAATATCGGCCCCATTCCCAATTGAAAAAAACCTCCATTTTTCCCAATTTGACTGAAAAAATTCCCAATCGGTCTTGCCAAAAGATGTCCCGATCGTTGACATGTTGTATACTGTTATTTATCTTATTAAATTCATCAAAATACTCGCGATTACAAACTTCTAACGGCGAAGAACTAGTCTAGGCATTTTATTGACACAGATGTATTGCAAGTTGAACAGTTACTCGGGTTAGGATAAAGACACATGACTGTCAAACACCGTAGTGACTTTGATAAAAAATAAATTAATAGTAAATATCGGTAGGCCTACATCTGTGATTCAGTTATTACTTTATCAAATGGCTGAAAAAGACAGATTCAACACGTTTACCAAAAAATAACTGGATTTTTCAGCAAGGCTGTTATTTCAAGTACAGTTGGAGAACCAAGTACCGCCGGCAAATCAGAATATGTAAGTCCTGGTTAGACTCGGGGGAAAAATGGAAACGACTAAAAGTCCGTCCGAAACTCAGACAGAAACAGCAACAACAGCTATAACAAGTGAAATTGAAAGTGAACCACTGCCTGAGAGTTTATCAAATGATTCTGATGCTAATTCTAACATGCCAGATCGGAGCAAATTTTATGCATTAAATTATGAAAATGTATTCCCATGGCTGCAATTCTCTAATTGTATCAATGGATTTCTGTTCAAATACTGTGAACTATTCAATCTCTAATAATATTGGATTACATTCAAACTTAAAACCATGAATATAGCAAGAGTCACATTGAAGCAACAACTATATATTAAATAAAATGAATCTTGACAGTCTTGTCGTTTTTCCCAATTTGGCTGTTTTGTCGATACATTTTTCCCAAATAACTCTCAGGGGCCTTTTCCCAAAATACCCAGAAAAATCCCTGATTTTTGTACAGGTTTACTATAAGGATTAGTTTGGAACCTGTAATGTTTTAATGTGTGCCCTTAAATTTATTAATCAATATATATCTTTTTGCACAAATGGTACAATTAATTTATGATATTCATTATGTTTCATGATATTTTTATGTTTTTTTATGTTTGTTGAGTACATGTACAAGCTCTATACATCATATTAGCTGCATAGAATACTAGCTCTATTGCATACAAGCTTAATGCAAATTAAAGCTCTACCACATGCTAGCTCTATATAGAATATACAAGTCTTTGTAAGTTCTACAGTCAAGCACAGGGGCTTGTATCAACTTATAATTATTATTTTTTAAAAAATCAAAAAGTCGTATTTGTAAAGGACTGGCAGAATTTGATAAATCGAATACTCATCAACTTCTGAGTTGACGTGGTTATAAAGATACTATAGAAGTAACAGTTTCACATGAGGATGTAAAGTAGAATTTATAATCTTCTTCTTTGAGCCAACCAACTTACCAATTGGTATATGGTCTTATAAATCTATGAGCTAACAGGCACATCGCACACTTCTGACTCAGCAACGTCTGAATCTGCATAGTTGTAAAGATACCATAGAAATTCATACCAGTTGCGGATGAGAATAAAAAGTAGATTTTACAATCTACTTTCTGAGCCATTCAATTACAACCAAGTTACCAAATCGTTTATGTTCTTACAGTTTTTTTTAGCAAACAAACACATTACAGGCCATGATGGTCAAGATTTCAAAGAAGCAGATCAAATCAGCAATAATCTATATTAGACTTGTGTTGCTTTATGGCTTTTAAACCTGGGCAGTAACAGCTGCTGTTATAAAAAGCTTAAATGCAATGATAGAGCCATGATAAGATGGATCTGCCATTATTGTCAAGCCTGAAGAAGATGTACCCAATAGAATCTTTTCTCTCTCAGCTAAACATCCAAGATATCTTGGAAATTTTCCAGACAAGCAGGCTTAGATGGTTTGGCCATGTATGGTGCAGTACAGGATGGATATCTAGGATCTGTGCACTGAATGTCACTAGTCATTGGGCCTCAGGTAGACCAAAACTGACCTGGGATGGCATAGTGAAATTTGAACTTAAGTCTCTAAACATGGGCGATACTAATCCACTGAATCACTGAGCATAGAGGGGGAGACTTCAATCTCGACTGAACAGCCAGTCCTCAGTCCTCACCCTTGTAAAAGAGTAAAAAACACCAGGATAATCTACCGGTAATGAGGATGATGATAATGATGGAATTTACAAGGAATGCTGGGGTTATTAAATAATATACAACAGTGAGATACATTGGGTTTGAATGAAGGATAACACCTTCAGCTTAAGTAATTTAAGTCAGTGACTTAGTTATCAGGGAAGTCAGTTCAGGGATGGTGTAGGAAACCTGGAGAAAATCACAGACCCCCAGCAAGAGAACTACAAAACATTCTCACAAATTGATTCTGTCTGAGTCAGATTCAAACCTAGACTGCTGAGAGTCATTATGATCTGTGACCTCTTGCCCCATCTACTTGGGCCCCTATTGATTGTAGTGAATGGTAAATCAAAACAGTGAAATGGTTACAAATGTAAGTTATAATTGTTCATGGTTATTTATTTGTCTTTTTATTCTGAATATCATTCGGGTTTTAATGTTACATTAAGGCAAATAACACACTTTAAAAATGAATAATTTCTAATATACAATTTGTTCCACACACATATTGCCAGTTTTGTTTCATACTCTCATCGCCTTAGTTCGAATCCCACTCAGGACAGATCCTATTGTGAGAAAGTTTGTCTTTTGGCTTGTCAAAGGTCTGTTTTTTTCTCCAGGCACTTCAGTTTTCTCCACCATTCAAAAACTGACCACCATCTTGACTGGGGCATAAAACACCATCATTCCAATCCATTCTGTTTCATACAGATTGTGTTTATGTTCTTTGAAATCCACAGTTTCGATGAGTAAAATAATGTTCATCAGCTTCTGAATTTCATTATAAGGATACTTTAGAAGTATCAGTTTCAGCTAAGGTCATATAAAGCAGAATTCTTCACATTTGAGCCAAGTTACCAATACATGATTTCTCATAATGATATGAACCACCAGGATATTCCTGTTCAGTTTTACACAAATTATAGTTAAACATTTTTGTAAAAGTTTTAGAAAAAAGTTCAACACAAATACATTGTATTGGCATTTCAACTGGCTTTAAAACTGTCAACTTTTACTTTGCATGTGGGTGGTCAGGGTATGAACCCTGGTCAGATCTGACAGACTTGAAAATAGAGAGTGATAAGCACTCCATATTTAGAACTGAAAGTCATGGAGTCTTTTGAAGGAGACCTTAAAAATCCATGCCTTTTGAACCCTTCCTGCACATTGCCCTGAGCATGCTACAAAGGCAAACATTTCTGCCGCTTTACCTATAGCTGATGACGTCTTGATATAAGTGAAATGATTCTTGACTGGGCCATGAAATCACTCTCAATCTGTCATTATACTGATAGATGTTAAATATATTGCAATACTCTTGATTAAATGGCTGTTTCACATAAAGATATAATTGTAAAAGCTCATAAAAATAGTTCATTTTTAATCAAATACATGTAGTGAAATTGTTATTCCTTTTTACACATAAAACAACATCTGGTTAGCTATTGATATCCAAGTGTGTGTGTGTGTGTGTGTGTGTGTGTGTGTGTGTACATAAACATGTGCTTAAAAACCGGTTTTACTGAACTTTAAACAGTACATTTACATGAAGATTTCAATCAATTGCAGTTAGTGTATCAGTCAAGATTATCTCCAGGGGCCTCAGTGGCCAAGTGGTCTAAAGCTTGCTCTTACAGATCACAGTGCTTCTTCTCATTCTAGGTTTGAATCCTGATCGGGCAGATCCTAGTGTGAGAGAGTTTGTCAGTTTGCTTGCCAAAAATTGGTGGTTTTTTTTTTTTTTTTTTTTTTTTTTTTTTTTGAGGAATTCTGGTTTTCTCCACCATCCTATAACTGACCACCTCTATATAATTGAAAGATTCTTGACTTGGGTGTAAAACACCACTAATCAACTGAAATTAAGATTGTCTCCCTTTTAATTGGTAGCTTGTACTTTTGGAATGCAGGGTTCTCACAGCTCATTTCTGGAAATGGGCTGGGGCCCTTGGAATTGGGAAAATTAGCATTGTTTTGACTGATTTTGGGAAAAATCAAATAGAGTTTAAAAACTATTTAGTAATTGCTTTAATAACTATATTTATTAAAGACTATTTTATATAATAACTATCTTTCTGAACAAACTTTTTATATTTGAATGTTAACAAATCATTATGATGTCACAACAATTTTTTTTCTTTTTTTTTTGAATTTGGAAAAAATCTAGGACCCAATTGGAAAAAAAAACGGCCTTTTTGCATTGGGAATGGGGCCCAATTTCTACTCCAAATCAAACCCAGTGAGAGCCCTGGAATGGTAGAGGAATCTGGAGTAAACATGATCTTCGGCAAGTGAAGATAAAAAAAGAAATAATCTTTACATGTGTCATTCAACTCTTTATGTATATTAACTACCAAACAAAATTCTGTTATATGGACAAAGATGCAATTATATTATAGGTTCAAAGTCCAGTTTTATCAGTTTTGTTTTAAGTAAATTACTTCTATGACTTCGTTAATGGCTGAATTTAGCCATTAATTCACAATAGATAATCTTTATTCTGGTTGTGATTTGTCAGCTAATTGATTTTTTTAATATTCTGCTGAGATCATTATTCTGAATCTTCGTTCTTTTTTCATGTATTTTATGGTCTTTGTTTGTGATCATTATTTATGGCTTATTACTTTAGACCTTTATCACATAATTCAGCTTTTAGCTAGATATGATAAGCTAGTATTTACACTATACAGTAAAATCTGTGTATAAAGACCACTCACAAGACCTAAGAAATATATCCTTTATCTATCAGACAGATGGTCTTTGTATAGAGGTTATTTTGTGTTAGTTTATTTATAAACAGTGTTTATTTATTTGAATAATATACACAAAATATTATAAATGGTACGAAAAGGGATTCTGGAACAAGAGTAAAACTCCTATATAAACCAGTCTTTCTGGATAACATATATTACAATACATACACAGAGTTACAAATATATAATTAATAGCTCAAATATTAAATAAGTATAAACCAAACAAGCGAGCAAGTAAGTAAGTAAGTAAGTAAGTAAGTAAATAAATAAATAAATAAACGAACAAATAAATCAATAAATAATTCAATAAAAAATGAAAAAGGACAAGAAAATATAACTATGTGGGTGTTTGTCTGTTATATGGTACTATAAAATTATGTATTGAAACGTTTTGACTGTATGATATATTCTTGAACAGTTAAATTTCTTCATTTTGTGTTGGAATATGTAACGAAAAACATTGATATTTATTGGTATTAATGGACAGGTAGTCTGTATAATAATCTTCTTATGTAGTTAAAATGTTAAGCAAAGAGGATTTTAAATAGTGGTTGTAATGGACAGGTTATATATACAGAGGTTTTTGGTTTTGGTATAAAGCAGTGGAACATTAAAACAGTGGTCTTTATGGACATATGTTAATTTTAGCAGGTTTTTCTGTATATATAGAACCATAAGCTTTATTGTATAGTTAGATAGTTCAGATGTCACTCTATCAGATCATATTTCAAGTTTGTTAGTTGGCTTACTGAAGATCAGCAGGTTACCTCCAGTTTCCCCCACTGTCCCAGAACTGACCGCCTCGATATAAGTGAAAAAATCCTGACTGGTGTGGTAAACACCATTACTCCAGTGAAATGATTCCACTCAAAAATTTTAATGAATCCCTACATCAGCAGCTTTGGAACTCCAATTGACAGTGTAAGCAAAAATAGTCATCATAAAATTGCTATTTAAAAAAATAATAATACATAAGAAAAATTGACTTATCAGAAAATATACTATATATAGAATCATTAGTATTGTGGGGTTAAAATTTTGTGGTTTGGCAATTTAAAATAATAAATAAAAAATACTTTTCAAATATTTATTTTGAAATTATAAATTTAAAATAATTATTGGGGGTAAAAATTTTTGTGGAATTGATTGTTGAGAAAAAAATACCAGGGGTCTTGGTGATAAAAAGTATTTGATTGAAATTACCAATATATTTTGTTTTCACACACACACACACACACACACACACACACACACACACACACACACACACACACACACACACACACACTTAAATTTTTTGAAAAATTATCCTCATTATTTTTCAAGAGTATTAAGTTTTTTGTTTCACTTTTATCATGGTTAAATAAATGATTAAGAATGTTGCCGAAGTTTAATCAAATCTATAGACTTTTCTTTGATGTAGATTTTTGTATTTGCAGAAACTTGGAGATGGCCCACAAGAACTAGGATGACCCAGACTACATCATTTATCTGTCTTCTGATTGGCTGAAACAGTAGGAGATGCAGATCATATTTCAAAACATGTTGATGATGTTGTTATTCAGAAGCATGTGATTGCAACTGCGTGGTTTAAAACTAACTAAATTGATGTATACCTTTAAATAGCACAAACCAAACAAAGAAAATACTCATCTTAAAGGTAATGGCAGTTTTTATATTTATTTTACTTATTTCCAGTACATTTAAGATCTTAATTTATTTTTAAAAATATTTCTCTTGCAAATTCTGAAAAGAAGAAAATTAAAAAAAAGAAAGAAAGAAAGAAAATTTGATAAAATTTGTTGATATTTTATTCACTTTTAGTTGATTACTTTCAAAAATCTCTTTAAGATGATAAATGTGGTCAGGAATTTTACATGTAACCTATTACTTGCACTTAAATTTGTTCAATTTATGAGATTTTACATTTCCTTTTTAATTTTGCTTGCTTTGTTTTGCTGGTTGTAAGTAAATTTTTGAAAAAAAATAAATAAAAATAAAAAGAAAATTGAAAATTTTAAAATTATAAATTGATTAAAATTTTATAATTTATATTATTGAAAAATGAGAGTTGAACAACTTTTTGATAGCAGTTGTCACTCCACACACACACACACACACAGTCTTTAAAGGGACAATGCATATTAATTAATATTCTTGTTGTTGATTTTTAACTTCTTAAAATTTTTTAATTAATCTTCAATTAAAGTGCACAATTCATAAAGGTTTTAGATGAGTAGAGTATAATCGTACAGACCTTGTTTTTAACTCGAGTAGATACTTGGAAAAACTAAATTTGAATAATTTAAATGAAACATTTATAGGTGTTTATTGTCAGATTTGTTTAACAACACTTAAAATTTCTTACTGAAGAGGAGGGAATTAAGTTCAAATAATTTTAAAAAAAAAATCGAGACAATTTCTAAGCAAGAACCTCCTCTTAATGCTTCTTAAAAACTTTGCTATCTCATTTCTCGCTACTGTATATTTAAAGTTCCAAAGTCTATTTAAGCATGTTTTACTAGAAAAGTCTCTGACTATTAATGACTGAATTCCATTTATCGTTCACAGTCTCTCACCATTTAGCTTCCAATTCCACCCAGGCAGATCTTACTGTGAAAAAGTTTGTCAGTTCGTTTGCAGAAGGTTGGCAGTTTTTCTCTCAGTGCGATGTTTCCTTCCGTCATCCCTGAACTGACTTCCTTAACTTAAAAAGAATCTTGAGCATAAAACGCCAGAAATCCAGTGTAATCCATTTTAACACAGAATTCTGAACAAATGGTGACCTAGTAACAGGGTTTTACTGTATAACGAAATGGTAGGGACAATGTTGATTTTATATTTTATTGTTTTACCGTTTTGGAATTTTAAAAACAGAGAAAAATTTTACCTCTAAAATCGGCCACTAATTCAGGCATGAAATGACACCAGTGGTTTTGTTTGCCTAAAATTACTACTGAATAAAGGTAGTTTCCCCTTGAGAAATAAGACTAAAATTTCCCAATTTGACAACTAAAATTCCCCAAAAGGCAACAGTGACACACAATCAAATAGTTTAAGTTAAATCCAGTTGTCCAAAACTGTTCTAACAGACAAAAATGTTAGATATTGTCACAATATAAAATCTTTGCAATGAATTTCAAATTCTGAGCGTAA
>CM056604.1:4513225-4605725 GCA_029721355.1 Tegillarca granosa | reverse complement strand
TATAATAATGAAAACTTGGTTACTTTTATCCAAATTTATTATGTATAAACAACTTTAAAAAAATAATAAATAAATAAAACAAAAATACACATGGCTAGAATAATAAATCTATGGTTTTGATCTTTTACTCAAGGTCTGAGTTAAATAAATGTTTCAACCAATGCAAATATCTATTTTTCTACAAACTCCTACCTGCTTTACTGGTTTTTCAGGGTAACTGCAAGCTGTTCCCATGGCAACAGAATTTTCCACTGATAAACTATTGAATGGTTCTTGCAAATTACATTTAAGTCTTAATGAATATTTTTTTCTTTTAAAATAATAATTAATGATAAGTTATTAGAAAATGAATTTTTATGTCATTTCAGAATTATGATTTCACACTAACTCTCATTTTGTTTTTCACCTAACATACATAAATTAGATTCCTAAATGAGATTTATCAGGGGGTGTTTGGACTTTTGGTAATTTTTCAAAAAATGTAAAAAGAAACTTGTCATTTTGCATAAAAGACTTTTAGTTTGTCACCTTTTTCTTTATTTTCCACATGATAAAAATGTCAATGCTTAATTAATTATTTGATGATATGAAATATGAAAAAGAGATATTGATTATACTTACATATGCAACAAACGTTTTTAGTTTTATATGGTTCCAAGAATTCAAATTTCCAGCATCCATATCCATTTTGAAATTCAAACTTCAATTTTGGTAAAAAATTAAAAATCTAAACTTAAAAGCTTAACAATACTGTCACTTTTAAGTTACAAACTTGATAGTTGCTTTAAAATTTGTTTTGACTGTTTTACCTGCACAGGTAAGCAGTGTTTTAGGTAAAACAGAAGTGGCACAGGTAAATAAAATAAGGTAAACCCTTATTTGTTTATTCTTTGATATAGGCATTTAAAGCTGTGTGTTAAATTTAAACCTATCATTATACTATAATTGATTACATGAATTTCGTTTCAATTTTGCTGTACATACATGTCGTTAAGGAAAGTTCTAAAAGATTATCAATATCCAAACAGTTTTAAAGAAATAGATTATTTGTGTATAAATGTGTATGATTTACTCAAGCCTTCATTTATACAGGTATATATATATATATTTATATATATATATATATATATATATATATATATATATATATATATATATATATATATATATATATATATATATATTATTTGTATATAAGAGTTATCGCCCTGAAAAAACAATTGTCTTGCATTTATGGAATTTGTCACAAAATCCAGATTGCGGGTCTGCTGACGGTGGGTCTGCTGACGGTGAGTCTGCTGATGGTGGGTTTGCTGGGGTATTAGTCTCTTTTAGAGACAGCTATAGTTATACATGGCCCACAGCAATGGGAGGTCTTGCCACTGACAACTGTCATGGCTTCTGTCTATTTATAAAGATGACAAAGATGATAGTGTTATCATTTAGTTAAACCGCATGCAATTATTTGTGTTTGGACAAAGATTAATTATAACTTCTATTTGATAGAAATTTTTGCTTGATGATTTAGTAAAAGATAAGACAGTTTTGGCCAGTTAGTAGTAATGATAAGCTTCAAAGATTTACTAACAAGGAAGTAATCAGACACCATATATATTGTATAAACAATCTGATAAAATCTGCAATGGTTAATTAAAAATCATGATTGACACATAAAGGCCATAAGTTATCACAGAAGCTACCAAGGGAGATAACTGCTTTACTTATTAACATACAAATTAATTAATTGATCATTTTATCTTTTCCAAGGAGAATAACTCTTAAGGGATGATAAAATCTGCATCAGCGAATTAGAAAACATATAGGTCATACGCATAACAAAAATGTGATTATCAATTTACCAAGGGAGATAAGTGCTTTACTCAATTAACATACAAATTAATTAACTGATATTTTTATCTTTTCCAAGGGGAATAATTCTAAAGGAGATTCATAAAATCTGCATATATTCATTGAATTAGAAATCATGATTGACACATAAGGGCCATAAGTAAAAACAGAAACACAATCATAAATTTACCAAGTGGTTAACTGCCTTTTGAAATTAACAAATTAATTAAGTCATCATTTCAAGGGGAATAACTCTTGAGGAATGATAAAATATGTAAAACTTCTAATTTGAAATGTTTATCACATAAAGGCCATAAGTTATCACAGAAACATGATTCCAAGGGGAATAACTCTTGTGGAATGATAGAATATGTGATACTTATAATTAGAAATATGTAACACATAAAGCCATTAATTATCACTCGCACTTTTAATTAATGTTTAACATTTTAACGCATCCAAGGCAGATAACTCTTCTTGACTGATAAGATATGCTATACTTAAATAAAATTAGTGTTTATCACATAAAGGCTATAAATTATGATATGACAAGGAGTGGAGTGGAGTAATGGAGTTATTTCTCCCCAGTCAAGATTCTTTCACTTATTTTAAGGTGGTCAGTTCTGGGATGGTGGAGAAAACCGGAGTGTCTGGAGAAAACCACCAACCTTTGGCAAGCGAACTGACAAACTTTTTCACACAAGGATCTGTCCTAAGTGGGATTCGAACCCAGGCAGTGAGAGGCTCTGTGATCCGTAAGCTTGAGCTTTAGACCACTCGGCCATCGAGGCGGCGATATTACAAGAGATTATCTCTTCATGATTTATGTAAGCTAGTATATGTACTTAATAAGAAATTATGCTCAACATTCAAAGAAGTAACATGTTATAATATGCTGACAGTTTTTAGTATTTTCTAAAAAAAAAAAAAAAAAAGCAATATGCAACATATAAATAACATACAAACATATAGAAAAGGATCCAGGAACAAGCTGAAAAAGGGCTTGTATTAACCTGTTTCCATAGCAACTGGGAAATTCACAACTGAATGGCCAAGACATAGTGAAAATATTTTGGTGAAGCCAGGTATAATCATTACATACAAAATGTTGAATATATGCAATAGTACATGTACATAAATAAATAACTAAGCAAGTTACATTTAAGATATAAATATACAAAATAAGTTGACATAATATTGTTCTAGTTTGGATATCCCTTAGACAGCCAGGGTAATAAAGTTTTGAACTGTTTAAAAATTTCAATATTTAAAGCATCAGGTAGGAAGTATAAGCTCAGTGTCTTTCATACAGTTAAATTTAAAATATTGTAATTGATCTAATGTAATAATGATTTTTGCATTCTAATGAAAAAATCTTTTGTTGTTTCTATGTTTCCACTGAACTGTTTGGATTAGTTATTAAATTTTTATTGTACAGATCTTGTTTAAGCCAACTGCATTTAAGTCTCAACCTTGTGTGATAGATTTGACTCAACTTTTTGCCTATTCCAGCGATACAACGTTTGATTATCATGTGAATAAATTCTGATGATTCTAATTTTCTTCCTTCAAGACAATTAAAATCCCTCTTTTCCTTTTACCTTCTCCAGATGTATTTTGTACAGAAACTGAAAAATTCTAGAAATCATGTTTTACATATAAAAGATAAAAATATTCATTGGAACATTGATTATATGCTAATCAAATGGACCTTCATTAGTTCACCCATCAGTTCATTCATCAGTCCATGGATCATTTCATCTGCCAGTCCAATCTTTAGTTAGTCTTTCTGTCAGTCCATTTCTCAATTCACCCATCAGTCCATTCATCAGTTCATTCATCAGTCCATTAATTTATCAATATATCCATGGACCTTCATCAGCTCATCCATCATTTCATTCATCAGTCCATGGGCCATTTTATCTGCCAGTCTAATTTTCACTTAGTCTTTCTGTCAGTCCATTTTTCAATTCATCTATCAGTCCATTCATCAGTTTATCCATCAGTCCATTCATCAATTCATCCATCAGTCCATTCATCAATTCATCCATCAGTCCATTCATCAATTCATCCATCAGTCCATTCATCAGTTCATTCATCAGTCCATTCATCAGTACATTCATCAATACATTCATCAGTTCATCCATTATTCCATAAATCAGTTCATTCTATAGTTTATCTATCACTCATCAGTTCATTCATAAATATATCCATCAGTTCATTCAACAATTCATCCCTCAGTCCATCTTTTTATTCGTCAGGATATCCACAGTCCATCATATCAGTCCATCTACCAATGAAATTAATTTTTCTCAGTTTCTATTTATGATAATTTTTCTTGTACCTGAAAGTATGAGTTCATTGGATCACATAACCAGACTGGTAGATTCTATGGGTAGTATGTAAGTAAATAAATGAAAATTATGAGTTGTATTTTTACAAACACATTTATGCTTTTTCAAAACATGTAAATACACCACTTATCTGTTGCAGGTTTGGTATATATGATAGCAATGAATGGCTGTGGAATTCTAACAAAATCCTGTAGTCTGTCAGAGGATGCATTAGCTTTACTTGAAACATTACCTGGTAAGTATAAAATGCTACCTGGTAAGTTTAAAATGCTACCTGGTAAGTTTAAAACACTACTTGGTAATTAAGTTTAAAACACTACTTGGTAATTAAGTTTAAAACACTGTCTGGTAAGTTTAACACACTGCCTGGTAAGTTAAACACACTGCCTGGTAAGTTTAAAACATTTCCTGGTAAGTTTAACACACTGCCTGGTAAGATTAAAATGCTACCTGGTAAGTTTAACACACTACCTGGTAAGTTTAACACACTGCCTGGTAAGTTTAAGACAGTACTTGGTAAGTTTAAAACACTACTTGGTAAGTTTAACACACTACTTGGTAAGTTTAAAACACTACTTGGTAAGTTTAACACA
This sequence comes from Tegillarca granosa, assembly GCA_029721355.1. NCBI lineage: Eukaryota > Metazoa > Mollusca > Bivalvia > Arcoida > Arcidae > Tegillarca > Tegillarca granosa. Next base: position 4,600,930 of record CM056604.1, on the reverse strand, counting down.
CTACCTGGTAAGTTTAACACACTACTTGGTAAGTTTAACACACTACCTAGTAAGTTTAACACACTACCTGGTAAGTTTAAAACACTACCTGGTAAGTTTAACACACTACTTGGTAAGTTTAAAACACTACCTGGTAAGTTTAAAACACACCTGGTAAGTTTAAAACACTACTTGGTAAGTTTAAAACACTACCTGGTAAGTTTAACACACTACTTGGTAAGTTTAAAACACTACCTGGTAAGTTTAATACACTACTTGGTTAGTTAAACACACTACCTGGTAAGTTTAACACACTACTTGGCAAGTTTAACACACTACCTGGTAAGTTTAACACACTACTTGGTAAGTTTAACACACTACCTGGTAAGTTTAAAACACTACCTGGTAAGTTTTAAACACTACTGGTTAAGTTTAAAACACTACCTGGTAAGTTTAAAACACTACTTGGTAAGTTTAACACACTACCTGGTAAGTTAAAAACACTATTTGGTAAGTTTAACACACTACCTGGTAAGTTTAACACACTACCTGGTAAGTTTAACACACTACCTGCTAAGTTTAACACACTACCTGGTAAGTTTAAAACACTACTTGGTAAGTTTAAAACACTGCCTGGTAAGTTTAACACACTGCCTGGTAAGTTTAAAACATTACCAGGTAAGTTTAAAACACTTCCTGGTAAGTTTAACACACTACCTTGTAAGTTTAAAATGCTACCTGGTAAGTTCAAAACACTACCCTGCAGGTTTAAAACACTACCTGATTACTTTAAAACACTACCTGGTAAGTTTAAAACACTACCTTGTAAGTTGAAAACACTAACACATTCACATTGACTTGGTGTAAAAAAGATTTTTGCTTAACTGGCAATAGCTAGCTCGTTTTTATATGACAAAATGTGTGTACATGTCTGCTTTTATGCATCTGTACTTTAGCCACTTTAGAGTAAATGAAATTGTCTTCACTGAAACTACTGGGCCACTTTGAACCAAATTTGGCATGGAGGGTCTCTAGCTGGCATAGACTTAAGTTTATATCAACATGATCATATAACTGCATCCAATATCTAAAACAGCAGCGTAACTATAAGTAGCAAAATGCAAAAAATGACCATTGTGGATTCAATATTCAGCCAAATATGTTTAATTTGAAAATAAAAATGTATGATATTTTTCCATATTTTTATAGTAGCATAACACACATAGCATATATTATTTTTTTCTAGGCAATTACAGCCTGATTTTCATTCATGTTTAAATGAATTGTAATACATAGTCAATTTTTTTTTTATAAATCCTTGAGTCTGTTGGAACTTATTTTGTTGTGTAAGGTTTCTAAAGGACTAAATTGAAGTAAAGTCATCTGTCAAAACTGCCACTAATGCTACAAGTGAAAAAAAACTCATAAACAAGCTATGGAGAATTCAACATTCGACTGATTTTGTTCAAATTTGAAATGTGAATAGTGAATGGCTTCCCATTTAACACACACACACACACACACACACACACACACACACACACACACACACAAGGGTTTTCCAACATTTTTTGGATTGATCCAGTTTTCATGAATTGTACACTTTTATGTAAAATTATATTTTTAAACAATTCTTTGAAAATTTGAACTGAAAACATTGAGTGCTACAAGTCAAAGTTGGCCTTAATTATAGAGTTATATGACTGTAATGAACATTTTTTGTTAAAAAATGAAAAAAAGAAGTGTTTTGATGCCCCAAAATTTGTATAACACTTTCTGCATTTTGATCTCAATTTTTTTTTTTAAATGTCTGTGCTATACAAATTATAAGCAGAATGTAACAAAGGTCTTAAAATAGAAAAATTCTTTTCAGGTCTTTTTCGGAGAAATGACAATGGATATTTAAACGAGTTTGTCTTTCGAGAACAGTCACATGCATTGACAGTACTACATGGGTTGAACGAGCAGCGTAAATCGAACACACTGTGTGATGTCATTATCTGTGTTGAAGATCAGATGTTTTATTGTCATCGTAACATCTTGGCTGCTTGTAGTCCGTATTTTCTGGCCATGTTCACAGGTAATGGTGTCTATATTTTTAGCTCATCTGAGCTTTCAGCTTAGATGAGCTATTGCTATCCATCTTCATCCATTGCGCGTCATCTGTTGTGCATAAACTTTTAACATTTTAATCTTCTTCTCCAAAACCACTGGGCCAAATTTAATGAAACTTGGTTACCATCATGACATGGTGATTAAGGTCGTTTAGATTTGCACAAATTAAAGAAGTTATGTCCCCTTGGGACCCCATAAGGGGGGAAATAGTGAAAAACTTAAAAAATCTTCTCCTCTGAATCTACAAGAGATATACCATAGTTATTTCAATTTAAACATCCTTAGGTCATCTTGTTTCAGATTTGCAAAAATGGTAGCAAGGGCTCAAGGTGGGGAAATAGCAAGGCACTTAGTGGGGAAATTGCTAAAATATTTTCATTACATCTTAAAAACTATTAACTTATTGTATAGGCATGTATTTTAGAATATTGTAGGTATGGATACAATGATCATTTTCATATATAGCTCAAGGTCATAAGTTCAAAGGTCAAGGTCACAGCTGTAAAAGAAGACTGAAATTGTTTATTATTGTGAAAACTATTAACTTTTTGTATAGGCATGTATATAAGAATATTGTAGGTATTGACATGGCAATCATTTTGATATATGGTTCAAGGTCAAACATTCAAAAGGTCAAGGCTAAGCAGCATTAGAAAACTGAAATCGTTAATTATCTTGAAAACTATTAATTTTAAGTAAAGGCATTTATATTAGAATATTGTAGGTATTGATATAACAATCATTTTGATACATATATACTGCAAGGTCATGGGTTCATATGATATCTAAAATTGTTAATTGTCTTAAAAACTTTTACCTTTTTGTATAGGCATGTATATTAAAATATTGTAGGTATTGAAATGACAATTTTGATATACCTCATGGTTTAAAGATCAAGGAAATAGCAGCATAAGAAGACTGAAATTGTTAATTATATTTAAAACTAATAACTTTTATTATATGCATGTATATTAAAATATTGTATGTATTGATATAACAGTCATTTTGATACATACCGCAAGGTCATAGGTTCAGAGGTCAAGGTCATAGCTGTATAAGAAGTCTGAAATTTTAAGTAATCTTAAAAACTATTAACTTTTTGTAAAGACATGTACATAAGAATATTGTAGGTTTTAATATGATGATCATTTTGATATATGGTTCAAGGTCATAGGTTCAAAGGTCAAGGTCATAGCTGCAAAACCATTCTGAAGTGATTAATGATTTGGTAATTATTCATTGTACTTTAGTTACTACACGCATATTAGTTACTTATGAATGAACTGTTACTAGATATTTCTGATTAAATATCGCAGCAGTTCTAAACTTGAGAAAAGTTTCTGTAATTAATACATTGTATATTGCTCTTTGCAAACAATTTTTGACATATTCTCAGGTGAGAGTTAAGGCCATGGGCCTCTTGTTTATCCCGTAAGTGGAAGGTCATAGGTTCGAACCCTTGCCAGGTCTGACCCAAGACTTGAAAGTGGGTAGTAACTGTTCTTTCGACAAGCACTCGGCATTACAAAATGAAAGTCTCCGAGTCCGTTCTTTCAGATGGGAACTTAAAATAAACCAGGTCCCGTGTCATGGCAGGCATGGCAAGATAAAGAACCCTGCTGTATAATGCCATCAGTGCAACGCACAGGCAAAATTTCTGCACTTTGGCCTATAGCTGGCGACGTCTCAATATAATTGAAATGTACTTGACTGGGACGTTAAACACCATTACTCAACTCAACTCTCTTGTTTATCAATTAAATGCCTTTCTTTCTTTTCATCATATTTGTAGTTATGCCCCATTGCAAACTTAGATTTAAGGGTCTTTCTGTCTGTTGATCAGTTCATCAACTCATCTTTATGTAAATTTTTGTCTTGATTAAAGACATTTGGGTTTTAGAGTTTTGATCATACTGCTTGTGTCATGTTTTTAAGTATAGTTTACAATGATAAATTTTTCATTTTATAACTGTGGGTCTCTAAAAGTACCGGTACCTTTGTCTAAAAATATGGGTATTGTAATAAATATGTTCTGTTATACAAATTTATGTGATATTTACCTTTAGGTGACATGAGGGAATGTCATGAGAAGAAAGTCAAGATAGATGGAGTTTCACCTAGCATCATGAAACAGTTGGTAGACTTCGCTTACACAGCTGACATATCAATAACACAAGAAAATGCACAACAGCTTCTGTCGGCAGCCAACTTAGTACAGATTCATACAATTATACAGGCTTGTTGTAACTTCCTTGAGGGTGAAATGGACCCTAGCAATTGTCTCGGAATCCATTGTTTTGCAGAGGCACATATTTGTGTAGAATTGAGTGAGAAGGCTAAACAATATGTTATTGAGCATTTTACAGAAGTCGCAAAACAAGAAGAAATTCTGCTTTTACCAAGAGAAAAATTGATAGAGTTTATTTCACAAGACTGTTTAAACGTCCAATCAGAAGAGATCGTGTTTGACGCCATATTGAGATGGGTTAAACATGACAACAAACACAGAATTCCACAATTGCCAGAAGTGTTACAATATGTCCGCCTACCACTTGTCAGTCCGTATTATCTGTTTGACAAACTGGACACAGAACAGTTGATTCTGGCTGCTCCTGGGTGTAGAACATTCTTGGATGAAGCTATGAAATATCACATTCTAAAAGTATGTATTGAGCTAATAGAGTGGAGTAATTCAGTTATATGCCAAAGTCAAGAATCTTTCACTTATATTGAGGGAGTCAATTTTGCCATAGTGGAGGAAACCATAGTGTCTTGAGAAAACCACTAATCTCCTGTAGGCTAACTGACAGGTTTTCTCACATTTTAGATATGCCCTGATTGAAATATAAACTTAGGAAAAGACAGGTATCATAATCCTTAAGCTGGCATTTTAGACTTTAACCTCTGATGCACTAATTTGAAGTTTGGCATCACTACTAGTGTATTGCATGATGCTTCATGAAGTGTATATGAAGCACTTTTATTTCTTTTGAATAAAGATTTGCACATGTTGATATTTTCCAGTGATAACAATGAAGTTCTATGAGTTTATGTTGCTATTGGATCTTTCCAGCTAAGTTCTGCACAAACACTATAGAGTATAGATCATTTGGTATGAAAACAAATCTAATTAACAAATATTTAAATTTTTTCTGAATTGTATATGAATTGCCATAAACTTGTGTTTGAGACAAAAAGCCATAGGAATTTGATATGTAACAGATGGGGTGAAACCTGGGGAGAGGGGGGGGGGGGGGGGGGGGGCACTTCTTAATTTAGTGCCTGGCCAAAGCTCAAATACTCTTAGTTGACAAGCAAGTTCTCAACCATTATCAGGACCAGAGGTCTTTCACTGTATTATATCACCACATACAGCACTTCAACATGACAGCTACCTGCCCACGACTTGTATGCCTATGCTAATAGAACTATTTCTTAATCTTAATACATGTAATGGTGTTTTTTGGTTGGATTGGAGTTGAGTAATCATATGTTACACTGCCCCAATCAATAATTTACACACATATTAAATCGATCATTTTTAGGCTGGTTGGTGGCATGCCTTGCTCAGAAAAGACCAACAAACTTTGTAATACTAGGAATTTGCTTGGCTTCCATAATCTAAGTGAGATGCACTGTAATTAATAAGCTAGCGTTTTAGATTACTGTAAATTGGAAAATTTTCATGATAGTTTTATTTTCACGTTAGTTGGTGAGTAAAGCTAGTTGCAAAAAATAAATCTGTTGCTGATATAAAAAGTCAACATATTTCGTGCTGGTGGTCACAAGATTTTGGGAAATTAAATGTATGTGAATAGATACCCATGTTGTATTTCGCGAATATTAACCGACGCAAAAATTTTCCAAATTAACAGTTCTTTGCAACCCATCCCAATGAGCCCCCCACTCCTCCCCTTATAGATGGACCTCAATCATGGTTTATTTTTTACATAACCAGGACAGAAGAGTAGAAATGTCTTCACCTAGGATGATACCCAGGAGCTGTATGGCTGTGGACTCCATTGTGTACATCACTGGCGGGGAAATTTATAACCAGAATTATCTGAACTGTGTTGAAGGCTATAACTTTGATAACGGAACATGGCTGAAGCTAAAAGATTTACCCTTTTCTAGATGTCATCATAGTTCTGTTGTTTCAGAAGACATGCATTTATATATAGCAGGTAAATATATAAACTTGTGTGCAATATTGCTGGTCCTAGAAAAATAGACTGTTGTATATTAAATGTTACTTTAATATTTTAACAAGGACCATGGGGTCAGAGAGGGTGTGTGTGTGTGTGTGTGTGTGTGTGTGTGTGTGTGTGTGTGTGTGTGTGGATGGAGGGGTAGGGTTGGGGTTGGTAGGCTTTTAAGTGAAATTTCTAAACCAAATATTTTTGTCAAAAATGACTGCAGATAGGCCACCATAAAGAACGGTCTGTGAGCCTTGTCAAGTGACAGCACTAATAAAAAGTGCATGAGATAGTGTCACCCTACATCCCGCCGTGTTAACAAATCTTTCTGTAAATATGAATTTTTTGTTTATTTTAGTTTTTGCCTGTGACCTTGACTTTTGACATTAGGAAATTAAATTGACTTTGTGGAAATTCTGTTGTCTCGACATATTTTGTTTTGACATTTAGAATTAAATTGTAGTTGTGATATTTGTGTTTTATAACACATTTTTATTGTTTAAAATTTAATTTTGTATTCAAGGTGGTTATAACAAGGAAAGAATCATAGTGAATAATGTTATGAGATACGAGCGTTATCTTGATCGATGGATAAAGGTAGCACAGTTAAATGTACCCAGGGCCAAATTTGGTAAGTTGTAGATACACTGTTTTCTTAAAAGATTCCAAGGTCAAAGCCATTTTGTTAGATGTCAGCTCTCATCTTTAGATATTTAAATGTAGATTGTTTCTATTTTATTACTGTGTGTTTGTTTTTTAAACAATAGTAAATCAGAAATGGTGCATTTACAAAATGCATTTACCAGGCTTTCTTTAAAAGATTCCAAGGTCAAAGGTCAAGGCCATTTCGTTAGATGTCGGCTTTCATCTTTAGATATTTAAATGTAGATTGTGTCTATTTAATTACTGTATGTTTGTTTTTTTAACAAAAGTTAATCAGAAATTGTGCATTTACCATTACTGTGTGTATCAGTACTTGTGACAAAGAATTTTGAATATACATGTATAACATATTACAGTATGCAGCAAAATTAAATTCAGTTGGTATTGTTTCTTAAACTATGTTTACACCAGATGGGATAACATGCAAGTATCTTTTATTAACCAAAATTTTTTCATTGCCTTAAAAAATCTTCTGTATTAAAAACGTTTTTCTCTTCACAGAGTTATTCATGTTAATCAAGAACACAAAGACACTGACAATAGATTTTGCATCTCGGGTCAATCTTACCAATGTCAGATGTAAGCCAACTGGACCCTCAGTTGTAGTAAAATTACATTTTTCATTTCTTTTGGTATTTGGTTGTTTGTTTGCTATTTTTTTTAAATTGTTTGTTTTTGGTTTTATTTTATTTTGTTTAGTTTCTTAATTATTTTGTTGCTGAAAGCCTGCAGCAACTACCATCTTACAGGCCAATTATCAGATAAAAAACATAATTTTTTTCTTTTTTTAGCTCACCTGGCAGAGCCAGGGTGAGCTTATGGAATGGTAAAGCGTGCATGCGTGTGTGTGTGTGTGTGTGTGTGTGTGTGCGTGCGTCTGTGCGTCTGTAAACTTTAATCTTCTTCTCTGGAACCAATAGGCCAATTCAAATGAAATTTGGTATGAAAGGTCCTTAGTTGCTATAGAATAAAAATTTTATCCGACATGTCCTTCCTAAATCCAAGATGGCTGCCGTTACTATAAATAGCAAAAACCTATAAATGGCCATTACAGGTTCATTTATGTACCGATTTTGTTGAAATTTGAAACATAGAAAATAGATCTCGGGGGATAAAACATATATACCAGGTTTCTCTGTACAATTTTTCGTTTGTGCAATAATTACATAATATGCAAATAAGTTCTATTTTTAGCTTTGAAAATCTTCTTCTCTGAAAGTACATGGCCAATTGAAATGATATTGAGTGTGGAAGGTCCTTGTGTGGTATAGATTCAAAATTGTATCCGACATGTCTGTCGGAAATCCAAGATGGCTGCCGTTACTATAAATAGCAAAAATCTAAAAATGGCCATTATGGGTTTATTTATGTACTGATTTTGTTGAAATTTGAAACATAGAAACTAGATGTCGGGGGATAAAACATATTTCACGGGTTTTTCCGTACAATTTTTCGTTTTTGCAATAATTATGTAATATGCAAATAAGTTCTATTTTTAGCCGAAATCTTTGAAAATCTTCTTCTCTGAAAGTTCATGGCCAATCGAAAGAATATTGAGTGTTGAAGGTTTTTGGGTGGTATAGATTTAAAATTGTATCCGACATGTCTGTCCTAAATCCAAAATGGCTGCCGTTACTATAAATAGCAAAAATCTAAAAATGGCCATTATGGGCTTATTAATGTACTGATTTTGTTGAAATTTGACACATAGAAACTAAATGTCAGTGGAAAAAGCATATATAACAGGTTTCTCTGTACGATTTTTGTTTGTGCAATAATTACGTTATATGCAAATAAGTTCTATTTTTGCTGAAATCTTTGAAAATCTTCTCTGAAAGTACATGGCCAGTTGAAATGATATTGAGTGTGGAAGGTCCTTGGGTGGTATAGATTCAAAATTGTATCCGACATGTCTGTCGAAAATCCAAGATGGCTGCCATTACTATAAATAGCAAAAATTTAAAAATGGCCATTATGGGTTTATTTATGTACTGATTTTGTTGAAATTTATAACATACAAACTAGATGTTGGGGATAAAACATATGTAATGGGTTTTTCTGTACAATTTTTCATTTTTGCAATAATTATGTAACATGCAGAAAAGGTCTATTTCAGCCTAAATCTTAAAAGTACATGGCCAATTGAAAGTAAATTTATGATAAATATTGCTTGAAATAATAGAAAATAAGGATATTGCTTGTGAGTTTGTTTACATTTTACTGATTGGATGTATTTAAAAAGAAAAAGCAAAGAACAAAATAAGGGTGTGCCAGGTTAGCGATACAGGCCCTATTGGGCCTCTTGTTATTAAATGCTGAAAGCTAGGTACATGTCAGTATCATTATATACACTGTATATTATTTACATGTTTCCTCTTTTGATTGTATGTGTCTGTGAAGGTATGGCAGCATTAGATGGCTATATTTATGCTATTGGAGGCTATGACGGTACATCCAGACTGGCATCAGTGGAGAAATATTGTCCACAGACAAATAGATGGACATTTATATCACCACTATCACATCCGACGTCCAGAGTACATGCAGCCTCACTTAATGGCTATTTATATGTAGCAGGTAATTATGTCTCCTACATGGTTATATAAACAGAGATTAAGAATGGAGTGGAGTGGAGTAATTTTGTTTTATGCCCCAGCTAAGATTCTTTAACTTATATAGATTCAATCAGTTCTAGGATGATGGAGGAAACCATAGTGCCAGGAGAATAACCCTTGACCTTTAGCAAGGGAACTGACAAACTTCCTCACACTAGGATCTGTCTGAGAGGGATTCACACCTAGGTGGTGAAAGACACTGTGATCTGTAAGCATAGGCTTTAGGTCACTTTATCACTAAGCCCCAAAAGCAAGAACTGAAGGTAGAGAGCAATTTGCTTTGTCTATCTGTGATTTGGATAAAACACATTTTAAAAGGCTACAAAAGATACTAAAAATTGCAACAGTTAATATGCTAAAATTTAATTCCAAAACTCTGCATTTATGTCTAGATATTTAAAAAAAAGTTCCTGAGCTGTGCATTTATGTTTAGATTTTAAGAAAAAGTTCCTGATGTTTACTTGAAGATCTGTTTTCATATTTTTCTGATTTTTCTTTTACAAAATCTAAAATGAAATTTAAAACTTCTCTTAACTTTCAGGTGGAGTAATAGACCCTGGTAATAGATGTATTGATACTTTTAGAAGATATAACCCTATAATGGATACCTGGGAAACGGTAAATATTAGTAGTCTGTCTCTGATAGTCTGAAGTGGACCAAATTCATGGCATATTTGCTTGTTATTTAAGCCAAAGCTCTCTCTTTCCCTCTGAATCTGATTTTCACTCACTCTTTCTTTTTCTTGGGTATTTGATTTTTACACACACACACACATTACACACACACACACACACACACACAGAATATTATGACTCATGATTAAATGGTTAACACTTGAAATTCAGTTCAGTTGGTAAAGAAAGTTTCAGTCTTTTGTATTAGTTAATATTTTTAAAATTTTAATAATATTTTTGATTTTCACTACCATTTGGTTAAACTTGGGAAGCTTTTAACAACCAGACCTTGGTATGTAGTTTTGCAGTGATAAATTACAGGTCAAGTTTGAACTTTGTTTGGGTTTAAATTTTTTGCAAAAAAGGAACTAGTATTGTTCTGCATTTTTCTTAGAATGCTTGATTTTTACAGCTTGAGAAGTTGCCAACACCCTGTTCTTTGAGCGGACTTGTATGTGTTAAAGGGAAGATTTATGCTATTGGTGGAACCATTGAGAATTTGTATGCCACTCGAGATGTGTACAGATATGATCTGGAGAAAAATATATGGGTACCACTTCAACATATGATAGAGAACAGATTTGATCCAGGTTATGAGAGAGAGAGAGAGAGAGAGAGAGAGAGAGAGAGAGAGGTTTGATTCCCATAATCAGAGAGGGCTTAGTTTTTTTAAAATAAAGATGTCTTAATTAATTGAAATAATTGAAGATTGGTTGGTGAAATCAATCAACTTAATTATCAAAACAATTTTTTCAGTATAAAATCTCAACTAATTTACATTTCAAGTATTCCTCCCTTAATCTCTTTGATTCATAGCAAGTTCTGTGAAATTAAGGCTGTGCAGGTTTTTACCTGTCTGTTGTAAACTTGCAAGCAGTGAAACAAAATTAAGCAAATTCAGATGTTTGCTGTAATAAAAAGGCCAATGAAATTCCTTATATAATTTAAAATTATAATATTTCTATGAAGGTCTTCAGAAAAGCTCAATACAATTATGTTGTTTTTTTGTCTTATGATGCTGCTCAAGTTCAAAAGCTCGGGTACATCTAGCTGCTTGCCATGAAATTCACTGAAGCATATTGAAAATTCTGTACCGGATGACAAGATGAACATTTCAAGTTAAAACCTAGGTGATGAGCTATACGGTTTACATATTTTATTTTATTTATATTCCATCAAACATTTTTTTCAGAATTTTCTTTTTTGATTTTCATATTTATGCAGGTATAACAACATTTGGAAGTAAGATATATGTGCTAAGTGGCCATGATGGAGAGAATTCATTTTATCCAAACATAGAAGTTTATGACATTGAGACAGATGAGTGGACAGTACTGCCACATCTTACATTACCATATGGTAGGTGCAGATTTACCTGTGTTGCCATGGGAACTAAACAGTCAGGAACCTGATGAGGGAAACAACAGAATTAGAATAAAAGCTGATCATTCTTTTTTTTTGAGAAAACAAAGGTTACCTTGAATACTTGATAATTTTTTACAGAATATTTACAAATTACATTTTTATAGGATTATTTGTTTTATAAAAATTCATAAATATTACCATGGTTACAGAGAGATATTTTGTGTTTTTAATTTTTAATCATTTGACAATTTATTTATGTGAAATGAAGGAACAATCATTTTGCAATGAGTGCAGAGTTTTTCTTAAATATACATGAATGTTACCATGGTTACAGAGAGATGGGTCATGTGTTTAATTTTTGTTCATTTGATATTATTTAATGTAAAACAGAGGAACAAACATTGTGCAAACATTGTGTTACCATTACAGTAACAACATCCAAGTGTTATTTTAAACAGCATTTTATGTACTTTAGTTGTTGAAAATGAATTTTTATTGTTTCATTAATAGGCATTATTAAAAAATATATGTATCACAAAGTTTTTTTTAGCTCACCTCAGCTGAAAGCTCAGATGAGCTATTGCTATGGTTCACCGTCCGTCGTCTGTCACCCGTCTTGCGTCATCTGTTGTACGTTAACTTTTAACATTTTAATCATCTCCTCTAAAACCACCAAATTAAATTTGATGAAACTTGGTGATTATGATGCCTTGGTGAAGGCCTTTCAGATTTGCACAAATGAAGGAGTTATGTCCTCTTGGGGCTCCACAAGGGGGGAAATAGTGAAAAACTTTAAAAATCGTAGCCATGGGGCTCAAAAATGGGGAAATTGTAAGGCACTGAGATGGGAAATTGCTAAAAATTATATATCTGTCACTATATCTTGAAAACTATTTACTTTTTGTATAGGCATGTAAATTAGAATATTGTAGGTATTGACATGACAATCATTTTGATATATGGGACAAGGTCATATGCTGAAAGGTCAAGGTCACAGCTGCAAAAGAAGAATTAAATTGCTAATTATCTTGAAAACTATTTCCTTTTTGTAAAGGCATGTATATTAGAATATTGTAGGTATTGACATTACAATCATTTTGATATATGGGACAAGGTCATATGTTGAAAGGTCAAGGTCACAGCTGCAAAAGAAGACTTAAATTGCTAATTATCATTTAAAACTATTAACTTTTTGTATAGGCATCAGGCCTTCATAAACGCTGATTTTTGGCAAAAAACACCGATTCAAACTTAAAAATGATTGAAAAAATATCCGAATCGGCTTTTTTCCCCCCATAAAAGTAAGACAAAATCTAATAAAAATTCTTTAATGCTGGCTTGTTAACAATTAAAAGTACTCAGGACAGTGTCACGATTCACTGAACTTCCCTATTCACAGGTAATTACCTAATAACTTACGAGTTAATTGATTACTAGTGGCTTCACCTGCTCAAATTGTTTCTACTAGAGTATACAAACACATACACGTGCCTGATCGATCCAGTTTATAGATAGTTAATAACCTCCCTTGAATTCTATATACAAGATCTGACTAGATTGATAACGACCGTTTTCGGGTTACCAACAACAACAAGATCACGGCATTACACGTGGTTTTTGTATCTGTTATATGTCGATCAGCGATGGGATTTTTATAAGATATTAATAAGCTGTATTTATGAACATTTATCTATCTATGTATATTAATAAGCAAGATTTATGAACATTTATCTATATATGTGACATTGTCACACATCGACTTATAATTTTGATTAAAACGACAGATATCCTGATGTACCAAACAGAATTCAGTTTAACTGTTTATTGACGTTTTGTTGCATTGCCAACGACTGGACAGTTATGGGCAGATAAAAAGCAGTATGTTAACACCATATTTTCAAATAAAAATTTTAATGTTTATTTCTTTACCTATCTGATGTCTGATGTGTGTTTATTAAAAACAAAAAACAGAAAGTTGATGTATCCTTTGCCTACCGCTGATTGACCTTACCTTGACCTTACCTGGCGTTTGTGGAGCCCTGATAGGCATGTATACTAGAATATTGTAGGTATTGACATGACAATCATATATGGTTCGAGGTAATAAATGTTCAAAGGTCAAGGACATAGCTGCATAAGTATGCTGAAATTGATTAATGATTAGGAAATTATTCATTGCACTACAGTTACTTCATGCATATTATATAAGCTACTTATAAATGAAATATGAGTGGATTTATTTCTGATTAAGTTTTGTTGGAGTTCTTAACTTGAGAAAACTTTTAAAGTTTCTGTACTTAATATATTGTCTATCACACTTTGAGACCAATATTGGGACATATCTTCAGGTGAGCGTTAAGGCCCATGGGCCTCTTGTTTTACAATTACATGTAATTTTGATGTATATTTTTAAAAAGTATAAATGTGATAAAACCAAAAAAAAGGTTGACAAAATCTGATAAAATACTCTCACATTATTTAAAATGACCTATACAAATTGTTATGAACATTATTTGTGCAATATTAATTTTTAGTGCAATATTGAACCTGAATCAGTTTAGATGTATATATTTATCATACTGTAATATATCAAGTTGAAATATGTCAAAATCTCCAGGTTTGATAATTGTGATATCATATTGTGCCTCATATTAAAAACAATTTTATGAATCTGCCTACCTGAGCAAATTGGTGAGAAACAAGATGGAGACCTACCAGACATATTATGTGATCATTTTTTACATTAACACAAATCAAGCAGAAAATCAAGGATTTCAATTAATGAGGATGTTATTATTTCACAATTTGAATTTTGACCAATAACTATATTATTGATGCAGTTAAGAAATAACTTGTTTTTAAAAGCTGAAGTTTATTGAGTCATAACGTGAAAAATGGAATACACAGTTCATAACGCACATAGTCGATATAAATAAATAATGTACACACTGTTTTTCTTGATATGACTCAAAAAACTTGTTAAAAACAAGTTCTTTCTTATAATTTTATTTTGAACACCTTCATTTAGAACATAAAACAGTGTTTCATGATATTTTTTATAATCTACCAGCTGTCATGGAAAGTTGAACAAGTGACTTATTATATAGGTAATGGCTAGTGCAGGTTTTACTGTAATTCAAAAATTCAAATCAAATGTCGGGATATAAGTTACTTCCTCTTTTTTTTTTTTTAAATCAATTACATGTATACTTGGACTGAAGTTTTGGGAATTCATTTAAAACACAAATTGTAATATTTTGCCTCTGTTAGTTTATAATATTCCACATTATGCTCGACTTTTAAAAAATAAATATTTTATACTCTAACTGTACAAAATCATTAACAATCATTCCATCCTTTGTGCAATTAGTTTCAATAAACAATTTCTTTGTTTATAAAATGCTATTATCCATCTGAAATATTGTGATTTATTAAAAAAAACTTGTCTCTCTCGTATATTGTATTTTTGCACCTTAATTTTAAAACCAAGTTAGATAAATCTAGTAAAAACATTTGATTCTTGTTACTTAGACAAAATACAATAAAATTGTCAAAGTTACTAACTATTTATTTACCTGTCTATATCAAAGTGTCAATGTGACCACCAATGATCCTACTGTTCTGACCTTTTTTCATTGTTGCACATGGTTGTGAAGCTAAGCCATGTTCCATGCTATGCAATGCAGCTATATTTTATGTATATTTAACCATAATTGTTAAGTTTTGAAAGTAGTCTGTAATCAACTGATATTATTTTAGCTCCTTTCATTATATAATATACATGTAAATATATATATACATATATATTATACACATGTTACACATGTTCATTAAAAAATGATAATTATTTACATATTATTCTGTTACTTTGTTGTATTGAATTAATAAATTCATTTTATAAATTATAAGACATATTTATTTTGTAACCCACATTTAACAATTAAATTAAATGATTGAGTCATTATTAGTTCACCTAGTGAAAAGGGTTATGGCATAATGCTGCTTGCTGATGTGAGTTGAGTTGAGTAATGGTGTTTAACGTCCCAGGCAAGAATATTTCACTTATATTGAGATGTCGCCAGCTATAGACGAAATTGCAGAAATTTTGCCTGTGCATTGCACTGATGGCATTATACAGCTAGGTTCTTTATCGTGCCACGCCTATGGTGGCACCGGACCTTGTTTATTAAAAGTTCCCATTCAAAAGAACCATTGCTTTCATTTCGTAATGCCAAGTGCTTGGTGAAAGAACAGTTACTACCTACTTTTAAGTCTTGGGATCAGACCCGGTCGGGGTTCGAACCCACCACCTCCCACATACGGAGCGAGCACTCTAATAAGCTTGCTGGTGTGTATGTGTTGTGATACTTATTGTCCACATTTCAAAAGTACTTAACCAAATAAAAAGAAGCTTATTTTAATCATATTTAGTTCTGTGTGATTCAGTTTGTTTGTGGGATGAAGATTTATCAAAGCAACCAGATCAAAGATGAAAGTGGTCATATGATGTTTGAAGGCAAATTAAATTTTCTTTGAAAAATTTTCCATTCAGATTTCTACTCTTGACTTTTTTTTACCTTAATAATTTTTGGTAGTCAGTATTTCAGTATAATCGTTAACTTATTCTTTAGTTTCCGAAGTGTGTCTTGGTTTCAGAGTGTTCTAAAGAACATGCTTATGGATCACAGTACCTCCAGAATATAGGCTCGAGGACGTATTAGTGCGAGAAAGGATATAAGTTCAAATCAAGCTCGGGGACTTCCTAGTGCGAGAAAGTTTATAAGTTCAAATCAAGCTCGAGGACTTCCCAGTGCGAGAAAGTTTATCAGTTCAAACCAAGCTCGAGGACTCCACAGTGCGAGAAAGGTTATAAGTTTAAATCAAGCTCGGGGACTTCTCAGTGCGAGAAATTTTATCAGTTCAAATCAAGCTAGAGGATTTCCTAGTGCGAGAAAGGTTATAAGTTCAAATTAAGCCCGAGTACTTCCTAGTGCGAGAAAGTTTATCAGTTCAAATCAAGCTAGAGGATTTCCTAGTGCGAGAAAGGTTATAAGTTCAAATTAAGCCCGAGTACTTCCTAGTGCGAGAAAGTTTATCAGTTCAAATCAAGCTCGAGGACTTCCTAGTGCGAGAAAGTTTATCAGTTCAAATCAAGCTCGAGGACTTCCTAGTGCGAGAAAGTTTATCAGTTCAAATCAAGCTCGGGGACTTCCTAGTGCGAGAAAGATTATAAGTTCAAAATAAGCTCGGGAACTTCCTAATGCGAGAAAGGTTATCAGTTCCGTTGTAGCTCGGGGACTTCCCAGTGCGAGAAAGTTTATCAGTTCCATTGTAGCTCGAGGACGTCCTAGTGCGAGAAAGTTTATCAGTACAAATCAAGCTCGAGGACGTCCTAGTGTGAGAAAGGTTATAAGTTCAAATCAAGCTCGGGAACTTCCAAGCGCGAGAAAGTTTAACAGTTCCAATGTAGCTCGAGGACTTCCTAGTGCGAGAAAGTTTATCAGTACAAATCAAGCTCGAGGACGTCCTAGTGTGAGAAAATTATCAGTTCAAATCAAGCTCGGCGACTTCCTAGTGAAAGAAAGATTATAAGTTCAAAATAAGCTCGGGAACTTCCTAATGCGAGAAAGGTTATCAGTTCCATTGTAGCTCGGGGACTTCCCAGTGCGAGAAAGTTTATCAGTTCCATTGTAGCTCGAGGACGTCCTAGTGCGAGAAAGTTTATCAGTACAAATCAAGCTCGAGGACGTCCTAGTGTGAGAAAATTATCAGTTCCAATCAAGCTCGGGAACTTCCCAGCGCGAGAAAGTTTAACAGTTCCATTGTAGCTCGAGGACTTCCTAGTGCGAGAAAGTTTATCAGTACAAATCAAGCTCGAGGACGTCCTAGTGCGAGAAAGGTTATAAGTTCAAATCAAGCTCGGGGACTTCCCAGCGCGAGAGAGATTATCAGTTCCAATGTAGCTCGAGGACTTCCTAGTGCGAGAAAGTTTATCAGTACAAATCAAGCTCGAGGACGTCCTAGTGCGAGAAAGGTTATAAGTTCAAATCAAGCTCGGGGACTTCCCAGCGCAAGAAAGTTTAACAGTTCCAATGTAGCTCGAGGACTTCCTAGTGCGAGAAAGTTTATCAGTACAAATCAAGCTCGAGGACGTCCTAGTGTGAGAAAATTATCAGTTCAAATCAAGCTCGGCGACTTCCTAGTGAAAGAAAGATTATAAGTTCAAAATAAGCTCGGGAACTTCCTAATGCGAGAAAGGTTATCAGTTCCATTGTAGCTCGGGGACTTCCCAGTGCGAGAAAGTTTATCAGTTCCATTGTAGCTCGAGGACGTCCTAGTGCGAGAAAGTTTATCAGTACAAATCAAGCTCGAGGACGTCCTAGTGTGAGAAAATTATCAGTTCCAATCAAGCTCGGGAACTTCCCAGCGCGAGAAAGTTTAACAGTTCCATTGTAGCTCGAGGACTTCCTAGTGCGAGAAAGTTTATCAGTACAAATCAAGCTCGAGGACGTCCTAGTGCGAGAAAGGTTATAAGTTCAAATCAAGCTCGGGGACTTCCCAGCGCGAGAGAGATTATCAGTTCCAATGTAGCTCGAGGACTTCCTAGTGCGAGAAACTTTATCAGTACAAATCAAGCTCGAGGACGTCCTGGTGCGAGAAAGGTTATAAGTTCAAATCAAGCTCGGGAACTTTCTAATGCGAGAAAGGTTATCAGTTCCATTGTAGCTGGAGGACTTCCCAGTGCGAGAAAGTTTATCAGTTCCATTGTAGCTCGAGGACTTCCTAGTGCGAGAAAGTTTATCAGTACAAATCAAGCTCGAGGATGTCCTAGTGTGAGAAAATTATCAGTTCAAATCAAGCTCGGGAACTTACCAGCGCGAGAAAGTTTAACAGTTCCAATGTAGCTCGAGGACTTCCTAGTGCGAGAAAGTTTATCAGTACAAATCAAGCTCGAGGACGTCCTAGTGCGAGAAAGGTTATAAGTTCAAATCAAGCTCGGGGACTTCCCAGCGCAAGAAAGTTTAACAGTTCCAATGTAGCTCGAGGACTTCCTAGTGCGAGAAAGTTTATCAGTACAAATCAAGCTCGAGGACGTTCTAGTGCGAGAAAGGTTATAAGTTCAAATCAAGCTCGGTGACTTCCCAGTGCGAGAAAGTTTATCAGTTCCAATGTAGCTCGAGGACTTCCTAGTGCGAGAAAGTTTATCAGTACAAATCAAGCTCGAGGACGTCCTAGTGCGAGAAAGTTTATCAGTTTGCTTGCCGAAGTTGGTTTTTCTCTGACTTCTTCCAGACCGCCTTGACATAACTGAACAAATTCTGACTGGGCGTAAAACACCATTACACCACTGACTCCCCTTTTTAGTTCCACGTTATAAATATATAACACAAATACCTGTTAAATTTTAATGTGACATATGTGCACATTTCGGAAAATCATGCCTTATCAGTTACACTAAGAGCCAAAATGTTTGATAGAAAATAAAACATAAGCCAAACAGTTGTAAATTAATGAATCTAAAGTACCAAAATTAGATGAATCCAAATCCAGCCAAGGAATGCTTTCCATGAGGGAACCGAACCCCTTAGTTTTATATAAATTTAAAAAAATAAGAGGGTTGAAAATTTTGCTAAATGGTATATTTTCTGACAGTACAAAGTGACTACTGAGTTACGGATACCCTCGGGAAGTTTTCTCCACCAGCAGCAGTACCCGCTCAGGGGTAGTAAATATATAACACAAATACCTGTTAAATTTTGATGTGCCATGATACGTGTATAATAAATTATATATAAACAGTTGCTTATTCAATATTGAATCTGCAATGCTAAATTAGTTTGTTACTTTTCTGATACTTTTTTCAATATTGGTCCATTTTGTTTTTATTAAAATATTTATGCCAAGTACTTTTTTACAATAAGGGGTTAAAAATTATGAGGTTACAACAATGTGTATGAAATTTTGTAAAATGCTTCATTTAGTATCTTTTACCAAGTAAAAAACACTTGGTAACGCAATTAGCATAATTAATTAATACACAGTTGAGTTTAAACACATCTAAATCTTATCTGTTATTTAAAGATCTATACTCAATGAACCGTGAAACAATTCCTATCTGTAGCTTAATCTATGTTATTGTATATCACGGTGGGGGTTTTGACAAAAATGGAGGATTTACATGATTATCAAAGGTAGGTATATATTGTAAATGTTATTTTTCTTCATATCGACTGCTTTGTGATATTAAAAAACATTCAGTTTTTGTAAAATTTAAAAGAATTATAAATTTTAAATTGAGAAACAGTTGCAAGGAGTTGAACCCATATTTTTATCAATTTTTAAATTAAGTTATAAATATCACATAATCACTAGAGGTAGGTATATATTGCAAATGTTATTTTTATTCGTATCAGCTGCTTTGTGATGATAAAAAGTTTAAGTCTTCGTCAACTTTAAAGATTATAAATTTAAAAATTTAAAAACAGTTGCATTTTTTCAATTTTCAAATTAAGTTAACAACATGTGGACATCATTATTAGTTTTTACACACACACACACACACACACGCGCGCGCGCGCGCGCATGCTGCCAGTTCCTTGAGGACTGAGGAAACCAAGTACTAGGAAGGAGCCATCGACCACGATAACGAAGGTCTGTTGTACAAAGCACGGGTCGCAACTTGATCATGCCATGATTATTTCGGATTTCAAAAAAAGGGAAAATGTCGCCAGTTCTTATAATTTTTTTCACAATGACAATGTTATGTTTCATCTTGCATATCAGTTCATTTCATAAAACGCAACCGTTTAAAATTCTAATATATATAATGAATGATAAATATCAATATATGGCAATGTCCAGCATCGTTTGGAAAATAAACTTCTATGAGACAGTAATACAACAAGGTATATTTTCTGTCTTAAAGTCTTATTTTCCCAAGCGAATGTCGGTTAATATACTGTTAATATTGTGAATGTGGTGTATGCATTTTTTGTCATAGCAACAGAAGTACTACAGATTTTGAAGAAATATTTTACAGAATATGTTTTTGCACATAAAAAGGATTAATAATCCACCAAAATCTCATTTTAGATCTAGTACATCCATAAGTATATTTTTCTGATGGCTGGTCACATATTGAAAGTTTAAATTTAATCGACAATGCAAATTATAACTCTAAATTATTAAATCTGAATTCTGAATTTGTATAATGGAGTTTAGCAATTGTGTTTTAATTCAGTAACAGAAGCACATCGTCAGAAGTCCAGAAACCGTCCTACCTGACCTTAGTATGGTTACCTGTATTTCTGAAAGCGTTAGGAGGGGATGTCAAAAACAAGGACTATTCCAAGTTAAGCAGAGGTTATGTTGAACCGACAAGAAAAGATTTACAAGACCTTATTGCAAGTATACCTGGTGCTGGCGAAGATAATGTAAATATATTTTAACGTATGCAATTAGTTTTTCCTTTATTTAAATATTTTACTTGTAGCAAACAATAAATTGTCAAGATTTACAATATTTAAGTTGAAGAAACTTATTAAGAAACGATTATGTAAGGCTTAAATTGTAAGTGACCGACATTAAAAAGTCAATTCTCTATTTTTATAAAACAGTTTGTTTCCGGACGACGAAAAAAGCGAACAGTAATGTGATGGCGAATCAACAAAACCTGCTACAGAGACCACCTCTATATAAAAAACCACTTTTCCTTAAAGTCCATACAATGAAACTTGCTATAGTGACCGCCACTGTTCCTTTTTAGACCAGTGTCCCTTTGCTTCTTATTTCATCCTAAAAGAACCTCTAAAAAACCACCTGCGAATCGGTATTTACTCTAGTAATTAATTGTTAGGAAGATTTTGAATTCATAAGTAGTGATGAATATTATCAGTATATAAGTTGCTCAGTCTTGCTATATATGTAATGTTATGACTGTCACCAGAATTGTGACCTAAAATTGTTTTTTTTTTTTTTTTTTTTTTTTTTTTTTTTTTTTTTTTTTCTACAAGGTAGAAAATATGCTGAAAGTTTTGGATATTTGTCAAAAAGGGAATTACCAAGATTTACACAAAATGGGTTTAGTAAAAGACGCCATTGTGGAATGTACGACGTTACTAAAAATAGCAGGTGTACCAGATGTAAGTACCTAAATAAAAACATTCAACCTTTTTTTCTCGTAGAAGTCAGTAGTTATAGAAACATGTACAACCTTCAATCTTAGTAGTCGCTTTTATTTTTCACTGACCGATAACCCTATCAGGCTTAGTTAAAGACGCTATAGTGGAATGTATGATGTTACTTAAGATGGCAGGTGTACCAGATTTTTTCTAAAATTTCATTTCTTTTAGCTGTAAATAAACGGAATCCTCTGACCGGTTGGTCAGTGTTCTACGATGGTAATTATAAGCTTGGAGCATGCGCACGGATGTAGGGAAAAGCCTAGAATCGAAAGTGAAACATGATAGATTGCATTAATGGTCCTTAATTAATATCCAGATGTATTTGAAATGGTGTTATTTATCCCTTACTAAGTCACAAATGACAAATTCAACGAAGTTCCGTGTTTAATTTATCGTATTTCAACATTTTGAAAGTCGTGTTTAAATGACCCGGGTTTTGATGACGTAACCATGTTCTAATATTAGATCCCAAACGCTGCATCTCGCTGGGTAAATACCGTAATTTCTGTATTTATTCGAGCTTTTATCGTTGAACCAAATGTAGCATTGTTCATTAGGAACATCATTTATTAGATTAGCACCGTTTTAATTTTTTCTTTGGAAAACTTAATGCAGCTTTAAGTACCTAAATAAAAACATTCAACCTTTTTATCTCATAGAAGTCAGATCCTTCTTATAGAAACCTGTACAACATTCAATCTTAGTAGCTTTTACTCACGCTGACTGATAATTTTAGACAGAATCATTGACGGAGTCATGACAAGCTGTACGAAGATAGATAGGTCATAATTTAAGTCAAGCCAATGTGCTCCTTGAAGCCTATTTTATTGTTGCTAATTTTGCTGTTTCTAGCATCAGCTTTTGTGAAATCATGTTCTTCTTAAAGCCGACTATTGTATTTAGTTACAAATATCTTCAATAAAAATTTCTACTTTCTTTTTAAGACAATGAATTGTAAAATAATTTGATATTTTGAAATTCCTTGGTTTTGTTTCTCATGTTTCTGTTAAGTTGGGTATGGCGTTTCGATAGTAAATTTAGTTCTGTTTCGACGAGAATCATAATTTGAAACGGTTACCTTGCAGGGAGTATGTTCATATTACTTTAATGATGAGAAGATTAAAAACATCATAATTTTATGTATAACGATTATTTGACAAATTTCAAACAAGACAGACCCCCTTGGCGACTCAGAGGTCCAACTCGAGAGGGAGAGGCCGGGGGTAAAACCCTGGTTGGACTGTACATGAAACTCTAAAATTTGATATCCTGATTCCTCGCCTGGCGCTCGACATAAAGAAGACAGAGTATCGACTTTGTAGCCCTTTGAGCTTACATCTTAGAGTCGAGCTAAATTAGAGCTTTTACAGGACAATACATACTCGCACGTTCCTTCTCATACACAGACTTGTTCTTAGAATAACCCTTAGAGAAAAATAAACTTGCCTTGGTCGCTTTTAGCTGAAAAATTGCTGATGCGATGTTAAACACTATTAATATCAACTATAACCAGGACATTGTTAGACGGTTTGAAACTAAAATTGAATCATTGCGCAACATTTACAATTACGAAAAAAAGATAAAGTGAAAAAAGATGTATTTTTTGTCCCTGTAACATTTCACATAAACCATTTAATTTCCATATTCAGAGCCAAAGACAAAAGTTTATAGATGCACATGAAGCCAGACGACCAGTAATACCTAAAAAGCCAAGTTCTGCCCAGAAACTAGCTGAACAAGAGAAAGTCATTATGGATATAAAGGAAGCGATGACTGATGAAATAGAAAGGGCAAGGTAAGGTTAACAATAAGTCTAGTAAGCAACATATTATAGTGTTTGAGATGTTTTAATAATACATTAAAACCTGTATATTTTCTTTTGTGGTAATGCGCGTTATTCAGTTTGCTTGAAAAGTTTTTGCATTCATATCGACAATGAACATCAATTTAATTTTAAAACAGTTATTAAATAAAAATACCACCCATCAGACCTAAGGAATGTAGACCTCATAGATCATAGATAAGGCCTTATATACATATTTTTGGTGTTGGATCATGAATTTAAGAGACATTTAACCCTTTCCATTAATGGAAGAAGTTCTTTTACATAGGTGGTCGCTATTGTATTGTATTGTATTGTATTGTTTGTATTGTATTGTATTTTATTTTATTTTATTTTATTTTATTTTATTTTATTTTATTTTATTTATTTATTTATTTATTTATTTATTTATTTATTATTTATACATATTTTTGGTGTTGAATCACGAATTAAAGAGATATTTAACCCTTTCCATTAATGGAAGAAGATCTTTTACATAGGTGGTCGCTATTGTATTGTATTGTATTGTATTGTATTATTTTATTTATTTATTTATTTATTTATTTATTTATTTATTTATTTATTTATTATTTATACATATTTTTGGTGTTGAATCACGAATTAAAGAGATATTTAACCCTTTCCATTAATGGAAGATGTTCTTTTACATAGATGGTTGCTATTATTTTATTTATTAATTAATTTATTTATTTATTTATTTGTTTATTTATTTATTTATTTATTTTTGAAGATATAAAGTCATTATTCACACTTCACATCGGATTGTTTATTTTACTACCGCTACTTCCTGAAGAGTTCCTCTGATTTCCAGGTAGTTTATTATCCGTATTTTGTGATTTTATGGATAGTTACAGTTGAATAACATATCCTGGCAATAACTAGAAACGCCAACAAAAGAAAAAAAGGAGCAATTATTTGCACTAAAATCAACAAAC
The DNA here is from genome assembly GCA_029721355.1 of Tegillarca granosa. Lineage (NCBI taxonomy): Eukaryota > Metazoa > Mollusca > Bivalvia > Arcoida > Arcidae > Tegillarca > Tegillarca granosa. The sequence goes on along the minus strand of CM056604.1, from coordinate 4,576,360 downwards.
ATGTTTTGGCAGCTGTGGGATAGAGAATGCATCCGGAATGCTCTGAGAACCAACCTACCTACGGCAGACAAATTTTGGCATATTAAGATGTACATAAGTGAGATTTGAACCTAAGCGATACGAAAGGCACAATGTGATCTTATTGCTGTAGATAACACTATTATCAAAGAAATATTCAGGGTTTTTTAAATCCTTTTTTAAAATTTGTTTCATCATTGTTAATTATTTTTACATAAGTTCAGAAAAGGCTTAAGTTTATATGTTTTTTTTTTTATTTTACAGACCCACATATTCCGCCGAGAGACGAGTTCGAAAAGAAAATCCAAAAACAGATTTTACGTCCGTAAACAAACCATCACTGATATCGGAGGAATTTTATAAATTATACACTCATGAATGGCAGTTTGCTCTGGATGAACTAACAATTACTAAAGATGAAGAAACATCAGTCGGTATATTGAGGAATGTTTTAAAGGTACAAAAAGTATATAAAATGCGTAAAACTTTATTGCTTGACAAGTTTATCGAGTCATAACTGAAAAACGGTATGCACCCTGTCATCAACAAACAATTTTAAGCAATTAAATTGAACAAGGTATAAGCCCCACCCTTCACGTTTAGCGTTGCTATGGTTGCGGAGTTTTGGAGTATAACGTGAAAAATGATAGCGGGAGTTTACGTGAATTATGTATTGCAGCATGATATAATCGAATTAGAAAATAAATTTTTACAAAAAAGACCCTTGGTGATCCTAGTAGTTTTACAGCCAGCGGTCCACAATTACACACATTTTAATTTTTCTTAAAAATAAATAAATAAATAGATAAATAGATAAATAAATTAATAAATTCTTATTCCACCTAAATATTAAACCCAAACCCTTGTTTGTTTAAGTTATATATGACCGTATTTTTATATAAATGATCTATTTTGATATACTAGTAAACCTATTTCGATTTCGGCCATATTTAACACATTAACTAGGTCTTACGAGAAGCGTTCATATTTTGATAGTAATGTTTATGTGTTTGTGATATTTTCATTTTCATTCAAAATGATTTTTGTTTTATTTTCCAGGAAGCTTACAAACAATGTAAAGAAATAGCAGGAAAACAATTAGCTTTATTACTGAGAGATATGGAGGAATCGATCCATGATCCGCTGATGAACAATGACCCTAAACAGGTATGGATAGATCCACTTCGATAATACTATTACCACACCACTGGACATTTACTTCAGTGTCTGTCCAAAGTTAAAATTTTTTAAATCAGTAGTGATATGTGATTATGTGTTCTGAATATTTTTTGTCATTTCTTGTTTTGTTTTCGGGATTACGGATCACAATGCCTCTCACCACCAAGGTTCGAATCCCATTCTTGCAGATCATAGTGCAAGAAAAATTTGTCGTTTACTTTCGTCACTCCGGTTAACCCCACCTTACAAGAACTTACCACCTCAAACAAGTCTTAACCCGGGCGTGAAACGATATTACTCGACTCAATCTTTGTTTTGATTGATTTATTTATTGATTTATTGATTGATTGATTGATTGATTGATTGATTGATTGATTGATTGATTGATTGATTTATTTATTATTTATTCATTTACTGCGTTCCTAGTTTCGTTGGTTGTTTCCAAGTATTATAAAATTTTTAGATGCAAATTTCCTTTCTCTTTTATATAATTTGTGAAATCTTAATGATAACTAATTTATTCTATTTGGAAAGAAAAGGAAACAAAAATAATTTTATCCCGCAATCTGTCTACAATTGATTTTAATATTTATTACAATTTAGACATTTTATCAGTACTTTGAGATATAGTCCGAACTCATTGATAAATTTAATAAGCGGTTAAATACCAAATATTACAGAAATCTGGAAAAGTTCCCAGGTATATAAAAGAATTGGGTTGGAGAATGGCGAAGCAGTTTCAAAGGGAAAGCGGACCTGCTTCAATACCAGTCTTACAACCAGTAAGTATGAAATCTGTCGATATTTATACACACAATTGAGGCAACCCCCCTCTCTCTCTCTCTCTCTCTCTCTCTCTCTCTCTCTCTCTCTCTCTCTCTCTCTCTCTCAAGACATTTTTATATAGTAAGCACAACAAATTCATTACAACCTCATCGATTTCTTCTCAGGTTAAGTTCTAAATGTTTTATCATTTTTTGGATTACGTCTCGTGACGAGACAATTTTTATTTATCACGTGATGCTTAATGTGCATGTTTTTTTGATCTGCATTATATACCGGTTCCTTATGGAGACCTCTAGCGTACTTGTGCGACTGTCCTTTAATATCGCAGATAAACACCGTAGACTATTCAGTCCATTGTAATGGTACCAAGCCAACCAGTGAGGGCCTAACTCAGTCCATTGTAATGATACCAAGCCAACCAGTGAAGACCTAACTCGGTCCATTGTAATGGTACCAAGCCATCCAGTGAGGACCTAACTCAGTCCATTGTACTGGTACCAAGCCAAATAGTGAGGACCTAACTCAGTCCATTGTAATGGTACCAAGCCAACCATTGAGGACCTAACTCAGTCCATTGTAATGGTACAAAGCCAACCAGTAGGGATCTAACTCAGTCCATTGTACTGGTACCAAGCCAAATAGTGAGGACCTAACTCAGTCCATTGTAATGGTACCAAGCTAAACAGTGAGGACCTAACTCAGTCAATTGTAATGGTACCAAGCCAACCATTGAGGACCTAACTCAGTCCATTGTAATGGTACCAAGCCAACCAGTAGGGATCTAACTCAGTCCATTGTAATGATACCAAGCCAACCAGTGAAGACCTAACTCGGTCCATTGTAATGGTACCAAGCCATCCAGTGAGGACCTAACTCAGTCCATTGTACTGGTACCAAGCCAAATAGTGAGGACCTAACTCAGTCCATTGTAATGGTACCAAGCTAAACAGTGAGGACCTAACTCAGTCAATTGTAATGATACCAAGCCAACCATTGAGGACCTAACTCAGTCCATTGTAATGGTACAAAGTCAACCAGTGAGGACCTAACTCAATCCATTGTGATGGTACCAAGCCAACCAGTGAGGACCTAACTCAGTCCATTGTAATGGTACCAAGCCAACCAGTAGGGATCTAACTCAGTTCATTGTAATGGTACCAAGCCAACCAGTGAGGACCTAACTCAGTCCATTGTAATAGTACCAAGCCAACCAGTGAGGACCTAACTCAGTCCAGGGAAATTGTACCAATCCAACCAGTGAGGACCTACCTCAGTCCACTGTAATGGTACCAAGCCAACCAGTGAGAACCTACCTCAGTCCATTGTAATGGTACCAAGCCAAACAGTGGGGACCTAACTCAGTCCATGGTAATGGTACCAAGCCAAAAAGTGAGGACCTACGTTAAAGAAAACCCTTTCTCATCACAAAGGACAGAGATTTTCGGCTTGGTTCCTGACCGAGATTTCATCGTCTTAGGCTGGTCTAAGACAGGTTGCACTTGAAGTTCCAGGAATTTGTGCCATCACCAAAAATATTTACATTTTTCACAGACCACTGGTCTTATTGTACTAAAGATAGCAACATTAGTTCTTATGGAATGTAATGCCATCAGTATAAACGCCCTTCATATAATGATTTAGGATTTAACTTTATTTCATAAACAAAACACAATTAGCTTCTAGACGGGAATGGCTGTATTTTTATTCAAATGAACTTTTTTCAAGTCAGCTTTAGTAAAATGATGATAAGGAGACCATTAAGGCATAAGTTACCTCCCTTCTCTTTGGTACTCTCAAAGCGCTTTATTCACGCCGGTTTTGGTTGTTGTGTTTATATCCGCTCTGGATAAAGCCAAGTGCATGCTATTCAGATGCAGTTTTATATCTTATTTCAGGATATAGGACAAAAGTTGATGGAGGTGGCTAATATAGTATCCCGGCCTATGGCGGCATACATATACCAATGTGTGGCACTTACGTGGCTTATGATCATACAGGATCCGTCAATGGTGTTGTACTGGCCACAATCGGAGTATTTTGAACCGGAATATTTTAAGGAGTTTACTGCTAAAGGAAAGCTTGTTCAATTTGTGGTTTGGCCAGCGCTCTTATCTAACGAAAGAGGACGAGTTATGCACAAAGGATATGTTCAAGTGACAGACAGAATGTCAGAAGTGTTCCGATAATAAAATGTTTTAATAGTATTATTTTTTTAGTCTGAGTTCGTTGTTTTTAATTTAATATCGTTAAGGACAAAGTGGAGCAAGATAACGGAGTCAAAGTCTTTGACAGTCAGGATTCTTTCATTTATATTAAGACGGTCAGCTCAGTTATTATTGATGGGGCACTGTGGTTCATTGTTGGGACGCTGTGGTTCATTGATGGGGCGCTGTGGTTCATTGATGGGGCGCTGTGGTTCATTGATGGGACTCTGTGGTTTATTGATGGGGCGATGTGGTTCATTGATGGGGCGCTGTGGTTTATTGATCGGGCGCTGTGGTTCATTGATGGGATTCTGTGGTTTATTGATGGGGCGCTGTGGTTTATTAATGGGGCGATGTGGTTCATTGATTGGGCGCTGTTTTTCATTGATGGGGCGCCGTGGTTCATTGATGGGGCGCTGTGGTTTATACTTTGTTTTTTTTAGACCACTCGGTAACTCAGACCCAAGTGGTTTTGTTTAAGTTTTAATCCCCTTACAACTTCTGCAAATCGTTAATTTTTTTTTTTGTTTTGTTTTCTGGGGGAAAAAGAGGACCTAGAGAAGACTTGTAATATGTAGTTTAATACTTAAATGCCTTTGTTTGAGGAGAAAGAGAAAAAAAGAAGTTATAGGATTTACCCTTTTCGCATACTTGGGAGGGGGGTAATAGAGCGAAGTTATGGTGTTTTAAACACTAGTCAAGATTCTTTCTATAATATCAAAGTGATGAGTTCTGAGATGGTGGACAACAACAGTTAAAGAAAACCATCGAATTTTAATAAGCGAACTGAAAACTTTTTTGCATGTAGACTCTGAGAGGCGTTACGATTTGTAAGCCTTAGTCAACAATTGTTCACCGAGGAAAACTGAAATACACTGCACCACCGAGAAGAGACGGAGCTGTAGACTATCTTATAGTTTAGTTGAGTAGATTAATGGTGTTTTACGTTAAGTCATGAATTTTTCATTGATATCAAGGCGGTCATTTCTGAAATAGTGGAGGAAACCGGAGTGTCCGGAAGAAAAACCACTGACCTTCGGCAAACAAATTAACAAAACTTTCCGCACCAAAATCTGCACGAGTAGGTTCGAAACTAGGCAGTGAGAGGTACCGTGATCTATAAGCGTGCGCTTTAAACCCCCCGACCACCGAGGCCCCGACTATGTTATAGATTTGTGTTTAAATTATAGAAGTCAATACATGGGTATATGTTAAAACAATAAGAGTTTAGGTTACGCGTAATATTGACGTTTGTTGAGCTGTAAATGATCATGAAAGATTATCTGATACCCAGTGAAGTAGATAATACAAATATGTTTCAATACAAATCCGTTTTAAATAGTTTAAAGAACCTTTGATACTGTATACAAACTACCTCAAAAACGAAGTATAAATTATCATTGTAACGCCAGAAATAGATAATTAGCTTTTAAAGTTTATGGCTAAAATAATCTAAATTTCATATACAAATATGGAGAATATAAGTCAACAATTTGAAAAAAAGACATGAGTTTTTTTAGAGTGTATGAAAATTATTGTGGATTGTTACTGGAAAAAATTGTAGATTCAAAATGGTTTACGTCTTTGGTAAGTCGTATTAATAGAGTTTTATTTATGCAAACTAATAATTCACAAATTTGTCAAATAGTTTTGATATTTCTGTACTCCTATTTCTAAAAAGTCATAGGTCAAATTACCCCATGATCTATGGAACTTAATTTGGATCGATCGTAATATGAGAATATATAGCTTGCTGAAAGTCAGTTTTGTTTTATTTGTACTAGGGTTGTTTTCACCATCCAAGAACAAACGCCTCGATATGAATAGAAAAGTCGTCTTGACTTTAGCGTAAAGTACCGTTACTCCATTCTTAGAGTGTTTTATGAACAATTTCGGTTTGATTTGATGGGTTTTTTTTTTTTTTTTTTTTTTTTTTTTTTTTTTTTTTTTTTTTATTGATTTATTTATTTATTTGTAAAGTGTTTAAAGTTGCATCAGCAATATTTCAGGTATTCGCGATGAAAGCGGTGTTAGTAATCTTCATGGATTAATTTAACAACAAAGTCTGTATGCGTGAGACGGGCAGGTGCGTATACATGTATATATGGTCTGTCGTGTATGGTCTGCGCGCAGTTAAGGTGACGTTTTGGTAAGGTTCTAGCTCACCGAGTCAGTAAACCACTAACCCCCCAATCCATTATCCTGACACTGGGGAAAACAGTCGATACTTAATGCAGAATGCCAGTTATTTCAAATCTTATGTATGACCGGGTCTGATTCAAACCCACGACATCCCGCTCTCGAGCAGACACTCTGCCACTGAACAACCGGTTTGGTATGGTTTAATTTGACTATTAATACCTAGTTGTTCAATAAAAAATTGTCAATACACATATTGCATATATAGTAACCGACTTATATAATAAATAAATGATTGTATTTATATGCAGAAAGTTTGCCATTCAACTGTAACAGGCATGCAATACATTGAAATATGGAGACAATTCAAAAGAAAACTCTAGAATACCTTCCGAATGTTGTTGACGCTCTGAAAAATGATGTACCGAAGAGAGACTATAGACGCCTTCAGAAAGGCATTATACAAAGAGCAAGCGCTGAATTAGGAGTGGCTTTGTCAAAGATACAGGGTGCTAACAAAGACAATGTAAGTGACATCGCTATTAATTTTGTTTCATTTATAGTCCTATGGACTCTAATTATCTGTGTTAGATTATGGAGTTATTTTCTATATCTATCACATACATTTAAGCATAAAAACATTTTTTGTTGTCACATAAACCGGCAGTAGTACTGAGCATAATTAATTGGACACTAGAATATAAACTCTTGTTAAGCTTAGTCATTCTCATGCACGTGTTTTCATTCATTTATTCATATATATGTGTGTGTGTGTGTGTGTGTGTGTGTGTGTGTGTGTGTGTAAGTATGTATGTGTGTGTGTAGTTTATTTATCAAAGTTTATTTATTTATTTATTTATATTCTATCGATATAGGTAAAACGTTTACGTCAGTGTTTGACATTTGCTCATCGACGGGAGTTTGAAGAATTACATAATGATGAAATACTCCAGGAAGCTTTAACGGAATATGAAGTTTTACGTAAAACCTTCTTTACAATATTTGTAAGTATGTGGTTCTCTTTCCGTCAACATAAATTGATAATTTTCTATATTTTATTACACCATGATATGGCCCCCTGTTGGACACAAAAGGGGGACAACTGCATGTATTTTTCAAATGAATGGGGTGTTTGGACCTACAAAACTTCCTAAACCAAAAACAATTGAGTCAAATTAGTATTCCAAATCCCGTTGTAATTTTGTAATGTACACGTTTACGAGAGTAAATAGTACATTATTATTATTAATAATAAACACAGTTGAATACAAACGAGGGCGATGATATATATATATATATATATATATATATATATATATATATATCATCGCCCTCGTTTGTATTCTACTCTGTTTATTATTACTATTATTAATGTACTATTTTTTTTTACCGAAATAAATAAAAAGAATTGTTCATCATAAATTAGATACATACAAGGTAAATTTCTCCGCCAATCCTTAACTAAGATTTCCATTACCTCAAATCCGCTTACTGTCTCCCTCAATCCTCAATTAAGATTTCCATTATATTCAATCCGTCTACTGGCTCCGTCAATCCTTGACTAAGATTTCCATTATAAATCCGTCTACTGGCTCCGTCAATCCTTGACTAAGATTTCCATTATAAATCCGTCTACTGGCTCCGTCAATCCTTGACTAAGATTTCCATTATAAATCCGTCTACTGGCTCCGTCAATCCTTGACTAAGATTTCCATTATAAATCGTCTTATAAATCCGTCTACTGGCTCCGTCAATCCTTGACTAAGATTTCCATTATAAATCCGTCTACTTCGATTTAACCCACATGATTCGTTTTAGAGTCATTCAATAACTAAGATTTCTTATAACTTCAATCTGCCAAATTTTAAGGAACGGTACCAGTACTAGAATTCACAAATTTAGACATCATAAGATAAAACAAAGTTTAATTAATAAAAATCTCACTTAAATTTTGAGTAGTGTTTAAAGGGAAACGAAACAAAATTGTTCCGATTTTGAATGCCTGGTCTCGGTTATAAATTATAATACCGGGGCCTGACTACATATTTTAAGTCACTTTCTTAATTATTTTTTTTATTCTTAGTTAAAATTGTTATTTTTCAAGATTTTTTTCTATTTTTTTAATAAAGGGCGAAAAAGAAAAATTAGTGGAAGCGCTAAAAGGGTCAGAATACCGGTATCCTGTTCCAGGGAAGTGGAAAAGAATCGAACAACAGTACAGTACCGATACGGACCTACCACTAACCAGTCGAACGCCTCGGACAGCACGTGGAGGAACCCAAATGAAAGATGGAACTAAAACTTCTATGAGCAAGGGCAGGGACTCAGTGTCAACCTTCCGACATGAACCACCACTGACAGATAGATCAATACCACTAACAACCAGACAAGAAAAATATGACGCTTATTTCTTACATGATAAAGGGTGTGTTTTATATATGACCCAAGTCGTTCAAAGCCTTATTAGTTTCACTAAATGGTCAGAGAAAATTCTAAATGTTATGAAAATATAAAACAGTTATCTAGTTATAGGGGTTTGATTTAAATTATTTAGTTTAAGCATATTTATTTTTCTAAATATTCAATATACAATACAATTTTTGAAAATGAATAATAACAAGAAAAAATCAGGATTTAAAAAAAATATGAGGATTCTAGAACAAAAAAAAAATATTGTTGATACTAGAAAAATAATGAGGATTCTGATTAAATTATTTATACGTGTATTTGATAACAAATTGTACCATTTACATTTGAACAGAAAGTTTATAATATTGACCAATACACAAGATAAAAACTTTCGTCTATATTTAGAAAAATGACAAAAGGTTCATGGTATTTTAAAATGTGATGCAAGATAATGTCGCGAAAGACCTTCAATGAATTTGACATTCGCCACCCTGCCTTGTATTACCTCTTGATATACCATGAAAAGAATGTAATTTCTTGTATCTACATTTTTTTCTTTAAACAAGTATTTTGAACCATTAATTTTTTCAAATCTTTCTTTTAGTTCGGAAGTCCAAAATGTTCCTAGAGAGTTCGACGCCTCTTCCCTTTCACGATAGTTGTAAAAGAAAAATAATAATTCGAAAAAAAGTAATTAAAAGTGAAACAAATTACGAATATTTCTGAATTCATTTTGTTTTCTTTCTTATTAATGGAAAAGTATCGCAGGTAGAACACTTACTTTTTGTGAAACAATTATATATATATATATATATATATATATATATATATATATATATATATATATATATATATATATATATATATATATATATAATACAAATACCAGTTAAATTTTGATGTGCACATTTCGGAAATTAATTCCGAATCAGTGACACTAAGACCGAAAAGTTTGATACATAAAAAATATATAAGCCAAACAGTTGGAAATAATGAATCTAAAGTTTCAAAATTATATAAATCCAAATCCAGCTAAGGAATGCTTTCCATGAGGGTACAAACCTTAGTTTTAAATAAATTTCCAATTTTAGACGACTGCAAATTTTGCTAAATGGTACATTTTCTGACAGCACAAAGTACTGCCTACTGAGTTATGGATACCCTCGGAGAGTTTTACTCCACCAGCAGCGGTACCCGCTCAGGGGTAGTAAATATATAATACAAATACCAGTTAAATTTTAATGTGCCAGATGTGCACATTTCGGATATATATATATATATATATATATATATATATATATATATATATATATATATATATATATTGACCGGCCATAACCAACGGGAATTGAAATTCATTTCTTTCTGCATGTTTCATTAAAAAGATATAGTTATATTGTAAATATAATACCTGTATATTCAAGTAGGCATTGGGTATTTGTAACAGTAAAACTGCTTAGAGGTAACCAATAAAGGACCATGTATGGCTAATTATATACACCGAATATTTATTCCTGGTATAGTATGCGCCAAACTTTGACTGTTGTCCTGGACATGTTTATGTCCGTTCATAATATTCTGGAAATACATTCCATATTGCGTTCGAACTTTACAACAAAAGTAGATCCCATAAAGCGAAGCGCTGCTGCATTGATAAAATAACCGTATAAGTCTTTAAATTAAAGTAATACAATGCACAAAGTAAAGTTATGTAATGTTGGAAACGAAACAAGAAAAAAAAACAACGGTTTTATCGATATTTTTTTTAATCTGAAATGTGTAAAATTTGATTTGATAAACATGTATTTTCTAATTTAGAAAATCACTAGCACATCTTGAACCAGAGGGTTATGCTGCCATGTCTCCCATTCTGGAAGACCCTCTACGGAAACAGATAGCTATCCAGTTCCGGCAATTATATGATCACCATAGAGCAGCGGCATTCACTGATCTCATCACTATTGGCGCCTTATTTGAAGATGATGCCGTCAGAATATTGTGTAAAATGTTAAAGGTATAATAAAAATTATCACAAAAGTAGTGTTTGTTCCCTTGCAATTTTGTCATGAACAAGATGTTTACAGACTTACAGACTTAATTTCTAGTTTACAAGTAGCTGTATATATATAAGGTGACAAAGTTATAAAGGAACATTACAATATACCTACGGTCTCGGTAAATACATGTATAATGTTTCTTTTGGGTTCATTAATCCTTGTATTAACCTCATCGAAAGTCAATAATTGTTGTATAATATGACTGACAGACAGGTATCTTTCAAAACAATTGGTAAAAGACTTTTAAAGCGTGGGATCTCATTGCATTTTCTAAAAATCATGACGAACGAAAAAGAAAAGGTCAATTCTGATTGATTGGTTCTTTTCTTGGACAAAAGGAAATCACCGTCGTCTATTTTATGGACCTCGACGGCAATTTGGACCATTATGTTACCCTCACGTGCAGAATTGCACGGTGAACATAACGATCTGTCCAGTGCAGCTTAACGTGTTTTTAACCAAACGAAACTGAGTAAAATCAGTAGTCATATAATAACGTGTTTTAATGCATATTTTTGTAGTCATCAACGGTTCTAGTAACGTTGAAACGCCCGCTTGTCAATTTCTTGATATGTGGAAACTGCTAAGTGTGTATGTTCAAATGTCGAGGGGTCTATTTAGGAATGATATAGGAAACCAAAATGTCACTAAAACACGGCATGCGAGCTGACGTTTTTATTTAAATAATATCCGATCGAGTAGGATTCTAATCTAGGCGTTGATAGGCGTTGTGATTCGTAACACACAATAGAAAATTAAAAACTAATAATTTTTGTGCTTTCAGGCCGCTCATGATTTTAGCAAAAAGATGGCAATGAGACAATTAGACAATATGTTGGAAGCATTGGAGGCATGCGTAGTCAGTCCTCCCGGGCAAATAAAACGCGAAGGAGTTAAACGAAAGGTAAAGAGAATGATTTAGAATGAATTAGAATAATTATGTTTTACAACCAAGTCAAGATTCTTATTTCGAGACGTTCAGGGAGTGTAGGGAAAAACGGGAGGCTGGAGAAAACCACCGACCATCGAACACTTTTTCACACTAGGGTCTAGCCCCCAATCTAGGCATTGAGAGGTCTTTTTGGACCCTTTGGAAAGTGGCTGTTTGCAATTCACAAATTAAACTGATGCTGTTAGTTAAAAATAGTTCGTTGAAGATACAATTTGCAAGTAATTTTTTATATTAGAGATCATTAAGCATTTCTTTTTAGGTTGAAACATTTGATTTGGGACGAAACTGAACCGCTTTTGAATGATTTTAACTAGGATTTTACTGAAAAAAACCGACACGATACTACTAAGAGTGGAATAAAGAGGAATAATTCTGTTGAATGCATGAAGTCAAGATTCTCTCACTTGTATCAAGGCAGTCAGTTCTAAAATGATGGAATTAACCAGAGAAAATCACCGACCTTTGACAAGCGAACTGACAAACTTTCTTATACTAGGGTCTGTCCCGAGTGGGATTCGAACCTGGGCGGCGAGCGAGGAGTGTTGTGATCTGTAAGCAGCATTAAAAACAAATATCTCGATTTATATACTAATAACAATTCTGCAAAAAGTTTGCCGCAAAATATTTTAGTAAAGACTCACTTGAACATTCAAAGACAAACACAGCTAAATATTCATGACTTTGGACAGTCTTTTAAAATTCTAGTTGTAAAGAGGTACAGTTTCGCTTGTGTTTATTTCAGACATCTGATGTAGAAATACCTCCATATATGATGAAGGATGCTTTAAGATTGTGTAAAACATTCCGAAAACAGGCTAGTCGGATATCAATCGATAAAGTCAAAAAGGTAAATATTTCCATAGCAACAACAGATACGTATTAAAATTGTATGATGTCGTTCTACCAGTGGGATTAAGACTTTTGTGGACCTTATTACGGTGACTCTCAATGTTCGCTAGTGTGTTCGAAAACCACTCTAAACATAGATTCTTATTCTGCCGAAAAACCTTATTTTTGGACAATCCTGAAAACTACACTATTTCAAAAGAACTGTCTCGATATATATTTGCAAAAAGCTGACAAGGCTTACAATGATATCTTTTTTTACTGCCCAAATAGTTCACACACACACACACACACACACACACACACACACACACATGAACACACACGCACCATTTTGGCAGTAAGTATGTCGGGATTTTGGGTCCTTTTGTGTTACAATAAGACTTAATATTTTTGAAATCTTATTTCTTATATTGACACCACTAGTTACCAATTTGTTGGAGTATTAAAGGTCCCTTAGTAAAACACCCCTTGTTCCTGAAAGAAGTTTAATAATATATCCCCGATTTTACAATCATTTTCTTATTAAGTAAGTACATGTAATTCATTTTCAATCGTTTATTACAATTTATGATACTCGTTTTACTAAAACTGTGTTAAAATGGTTTGGGACCCTCTTATAGAACTAAACCACACTACAGAACTGAATATTAGTAGTCCAAATATGTGCTAACAATCTTCTCTTGATATTGTTTTGTTTGGCAGTACTGTTATCATTAGCTTATGTTATTTCGAGTTAATGGTTGCGCTGGTTCTACGTGTGTTTGTCAGTTGTGAATTTCTCTTTTCTATTTTCAATATTTTTTCATGTTCAAGATATATTTAATATAGAAACGATTCAGTCTCACCTGCAGTTTATTTTACTTATCAGAAAATTTTCAAAACACACACACACACACACACACACACACACACACACACACACACACCGGTTTCTTATATTTCTCTTACAATATTTGTCGCCTACACTGGAATGCATCTAGGTATATTGAATAATTCAAACTGGCTGCTAAATGAACACCTCGAATCAAACCAGATATGTTTCGCCATTTAGTTTTTATAACTAGCTATTACTACTATCCCTTACTTTGTAATTTCAGGAATTTTATATGCAACCAATCGTAAGCCTATTACCGAACCGAACAGAAAATATCATTAACTTTTTACACAAGTGTGCCGAAGTGACATGGCTTATGGCTGTTCAGGAACCCCAAATGGCATTTTATTGGCCAGAAGTCGGAGAAATGCGTCCAGATATGTTTAAAGTTTACCCTGGACATGCGGTTTTTGACGAATTCTGTGTTTGGCCAGCCTTGTTATATAGCTACAATGGAGTTGTTGCCGTTAAGGGTTATGTACAACCAATGGCTCCGGAACTGCCAATGCCACCAAGAAAAGCACAGAAAACTCCCGATTCTAATAAAACCGGAGACGGTGGTGGTGAAGACGGAATGCCTCTGCCTGCTTCTCCAATGTCAGAAGAATCAATAAACATTTCATAATCTTTTGTTGCTATAATTTATTGGTATTCATACGCATTGACTTTGGTTCATTTTAACTTGTATTTTACAACGAATCTTTACATCTGTCTTATATATGTATGTCTTTAGTCCCCACTTACGTGGCGTACTTATTCAAAACTTATTGAAAATTGTTTGTGGTTTCCAGCCAATAAATTTGTACCTTCTTCCCTACTCATATGATGCTATATTTAAATTAATTACAATTGTGTAATTAAATGAAAAAAATTAAGTTTAATTATGTTGTTTTTAAACACTACAGCGATCTGATTTATCAAACTTGTATAAAAATAAGTATTTCACATTTTGACAGTTAAAAGTGACAAATTTCGTAACTAGCTTCTATATATATGTGTGTGTGTATGTGTGTGTGTTAAATAATTCAGACGTCATATCCAATTGTAGTAATTTTTCTAGTTTCCTGCCATTTTATTCACGTTCATACGTAATAAGGAATTCAGGATAGCACTGGTCAGAAGAATAAACGACAAATTCCCTAAATAGCCATTGACCATCGGCTACAACGGAATCGTGTAAATCATGTCCACCAATACAGTTGTCCTTCTTGCATTCCATGTTCATGCATGGTGGCCGACGGTACTTCGGTGGGTTTGGGTCACTGCATATATACATCTTACCCAGAAGCATCCTAACCAGTAACATTTGATGGTCTCCTTTTTTCCTGTTCGTTTTGGAATCTGAAAGCATAAATATAAAAGAAAGCTTCAGTAATATGAATTGTATGACACAAAATACAGGAAAGTTCTGTAATTTTTAACGTGTGTTTTAATCAACCACTACCAGATTTAAAATAACTTATGGTTGTAGATGTTTCATGTTTTTTTTTAAATATTTTTTTTTACATATTTGAATTTGTTTACGATGTGCATGCATGATAATAGACATGTGATTTGATTTAATTTGATTTGATTAAATGGGATTTTACGTCCCAGTCAAGAATATTTCACTTATATCCATACGTCACCAGCTGTATATGAAGTGGCAAAAATGATAATGAACAACTGATGTAAGAAATGTAGTTTAGTTCTAATCCTCCAATAGTACTTTCACCACGTCACAAGGAAACATTTTGATATTTAACCAATCCAAAGTCAAAGAGGAGTCTTGTTTACTTTCTTAATCATTTGTTGGTTGCATTGACTGTTACCAAGAACAATAGAGTCACGCTAACACGGATAAGATTTTGTCAAATACCATAGAAAATTCTAAGTCATTGTTCAAACACAACCTTTATTTTTATATCTATTGACTCTTCAATTACCAATTACGTAAGTCAATGTATTACAAGATGATATTCAGTTACAAAATAGAAAAAAACATGAATATTCATGTCTTAAAACTTTTTGAGCATTCCCGTATTTCGCTTGGGAAGGGGAATGATAGGAATTATTTTAAAATACAAAATGAGCTAAAACAACCCCTGTGTATAACAATCACGCATGCAGTAAATTTTAGGCAGGCAAATTCGCTTTAAGACATATTTATATGCTAAGATTAGTTGTAAATGGTTAAGTAAAATTTGAAATCAGAAAAGCTAAATGTGGACTTCATACTTTTTTCAAAAAAATAAAAATGTTTTAGAGCTTGGGGGTCTAGAGGGGTCAGTTTTAGCGGTTTTAGTCAAATTAACCAACTGGATAATACCTGTATACTGGTCAGCCTTTGTAGAACTTTCTGCAGTATAAATTCCTTGTCCAAATAATCCATTGGGACTACTTAATCTAGAATCTAATCCTGAACGAATGGTCGTCTCTATTAAGTCTGGCTTTGTTCCATGAAATAAAAAATGTTCATTGATTTCCGGGAAAATGTCCTGTTGTAAAATATCTGGTAAATGTTTTTGCGTCCAAACCACGCCTTGCGTTTGTACTTTAACTTTGTCTAAAGAAAGAAGCTTTTGTTGACCTTCGTCTGCTAACATTCTAAAATAATCTAATCTTTTCTGGGCATATTTTTTAAACAACTCTACATTCTCAATTCTTTCAACTTTTTTAATTCTGATGTTTTCGTGTGATAGATTTATAGCATCTTTGCCTTTTCCAACATATTCTTTTTTCCAAGTTTTCTTCACCAGTGTTTTCACTGCTTTTTCCGTTGCTTTGTCTACATCGACACGATAAAAACGTTTTTTCTGTCAAAGTAATTCAGTAAGTTCAGTATTTGGTTTTATATCACTCCAATAAGGGGGACTCTGGGGGTCTTGCTTGGCGATAATTTTCCAGAACCTAGGATTCAAAGCAAAATCCTGGCATATTTTAGATGGGTCACGGGTATCCATAATAGAAACAATTCCATTGGTCAACTTTTTAACTGTATCCCTATGTCCTTTTAATGTTATACTCGTACTATCGCTACCTGAAAAAATCATTAAATAACTAAAGAAGAAAGATTTGAAAATAGATAAAAACTACTTTTTAAAGCGCTATCTCTACCGGTTTAACAAAAGATCTTCAGCTTGTCAGTCAATATACAACTTTTAATAGGCCTCGATGTTTTTCATAGCTGGCAACTTAACAACAATAGTATTGTATGTTAACAAATAAAAGTAATTTATAATTTTCTTATAGTTTTGAACATACCATATGATATATTGCTTGAAAGACAAAAACGCCTTATATACCAACACTTGTTAAAAAGGACCAAAATAAAATACAGCAATTGACTAAAATAGTACCTGAATGCCATTACTTGTTGAAAAGGACCAAAATAAAATACATCAATTGACTTAAATAGTACCTGAATGTCATTACTTGTTGAAAAGGACCAAATGAAATACAAAAATTACCTGAAATAGTATCTTAATGTCATTACTTGTTGAAAAGGACCAATTGAAATACAGGAATTGCTTTTATTTTCATGTAATAAAAATATATTTTTGGATCAATAATACCACTAATTATCCAAACAGAATTAAGGAGGTTGTAGAATCCCCTGATAGACAATCAGGTGTTTGGCTTTTATAAACTTTTCTAGTGTGTGTTTGTCTTTTCTTCTCAAATAGGATTGTTTCTTTGATTAGCAACAACTTACTTTCTTATACCATGTAGAAATTTTTTTAGCCGTCTCAATTTTTGAAATTTACTTAAAACTAAGGTTTGTTTTTTTTTCTGGCAAAGCATTTCTTAGCTTGATTTGGATTCAAATTGGTGTAGAACTTTAAATTCATTAATTTCAAACTGTTTGGCTTATGTTTTTATCTTTCAAACTTTTCAGCCCCTAGTGTCACTAATGAGGAAAGATTTTCCGAAATGTGCACATAAGGCACTTGAAAATTTAACAGATATTTTATTTCTTAAATTTTAGGGTACAAAATACTAATTTATTAAAACAATATGGAATTCCCATAAGGGATACTCAGATTTTAAATTGGACAGGCCAGGTCATATCAGACAGCCCAGTTTAAAGCTTATCCAACATGTATATACTCATACTTTCGTCAGGGGTGTTAATTCCGAATTCGGTCGGGTACCTGTCTTTTGGTTCAAGTAGTTTGATTTACATAAAACAAACCATTACCTGTCATGCTCAAAGAAACTAGTTCAAATACATAAACATTAACATTTTTACTAGTAAGTCAAACTTTAATCTGACCCAACTTCAAACAAGTTTACCTGTAATCCGAACAAGCTTGTTTTCCGCCGCGTATCCAAGCACGTGACCTTTAGCTCTAAGCGGCATACATGATGGTGAAGATTTCTTGATTGTTTGACTATACAGTAATTGGTCCATAACAGAGCTTTCTATAATACCACATAAACGATCAATGTCCTTTTTCCGTCCATTTATGACAATCTTACATCCGACTAATTTAGGTTTGTTTACAGTTGTAGCACTTGGTAACCTTGATTTGTGAGGCACTGCAACTGCTGAAAATACCAAAAATAAACAAAATTGAAGTTGAACACATACGTAATGTAAGCAGAAACTAAATTGCTTATATTTGTATAGAAACACAATCATTTTAACTCTCAAAAATATTTGCTGTGTTATAGCGATCGCAGTGGCCGAAAGGTATATACTGCAAATTTGAAATCAGTGTCTTATTACATTGGGTTCAACCCTATTCCACCATACGTGAAAAAGCTATTTAGATGCGCAAGACTTATAAAAATATTGCTTCCTCGTCTGGCACTCGGCATAAGGAGGACAGCGTAGCGACTGGTTCACTCGGCGCATGCCTGCAAATGAGAAGGTGTTCTTTTTATCAACATAGAGAATTGGGGAATGCAAATTATGTTTAATGATGTTTAAAGATTTAATTGAAGCTAAATCTGATGTTATTTCAGAGCAGTTATGTTAGACATACACTACAAGAAGTAAGAAATCATGAATTTGAACTTTAAAGGGTTTTTTAGAGTCAAAACTTATATCTCCTTTGTAACCAAGTGAAAAGTGCTCACTCTTTAACTGTCCATACTCCAATTTATATATATATAAACAGTACATATTATTTACAAGTTATATATCTGTATGCAGTGTTGAACTCTTAATATACAGGTATTAGATTTAACTATTTATTATATATTGTTAAATACGATGGATGGGGTTAGTGCTAGCCAAGTAATTACGGGACCAAACAAGACAGTATTAATGGTCGGCTAGAAATCATCGATGGTTGCTTATCTAAAGTAATGCAAAGGGTAGATGAAATAGAATTATCAGTTCATTTAAATGCTTAAAAACATTGTGAGACTAATGTTCAGAGCACTGATCTAAAGTTAAATGAAGTGAAAAAGGTCTCTGCAACCAATGATGTGCAAGTTCGAGGGCTTAAAATTCAGGTAAAAAAGCTACAAAAAGAAAGCTCTGATTTAGCTGAGCTGAGGAGACATACAGATGATTTAAATTATGAAAATGCTGAGCTTCGAGATAATTTTACAACTTCAATCGCACACAATAAGACATAATTTTGTTTTCTATGGTAAAACTGAAGAACCATATCCTGAAAATTCCGAATTACTTGTCAAAAACTTTATAAAAAATAATTTAGACATCACAGAGAGAACATTGAATTTGAAAACGTTAAAATAAACTGGCTGGTACTCGGTGCAGAATAAATGAACAATTTCCACAGGAAATTGAAAGTAAACGGAGGGAACTATATCCTGTAATGCGTAAAGTGAGAGACTGGAACAACAGGGCTTTTCTTAAATTTGACAAACTGTATATAAATGGGAAACTTTCAGTGGACCCGGAATTGGCACAAGAAAGACATGGAGAAGTAGCCAATGTTGAAAGTTATAGGACCATTTCCTATGTGACCGATAATAGGCAGAACAGACAAGACCGTTTCAGATCAAGTAATCACGAGCAGCCCATTAGTAGAGCATCTAAACGCCAACGTGTATACTCAAGTGAGACCGGCAGTAACATGGTTGTTGGCAGAACGTACGCGGAGGCTACTACCCCTAACACGACAGAAGAAATCGTTAAAGAGGACCACAGCTAGGATGGGGCCGGAGGTGCCAAAAATAATAACATTTACTATATTGACTCAAACAAAACCACTGACATAAAACATACGAATGTTATAAACAAATCAGAAAAAATATCCTTTACGACTACGTTAAATAAAACTCAGAAAATGAAGAGAGTACATAGACATGGTAGTTAAATACAGGTAGTTAGCATATTCTCATATAGAGGTTATCAAGTATCCAATGTGACTTACAAACAGAATAATATACATGAATATAATGTGATTAACGAACAGGTTAATACACACGTATCTGACGTGACTGACAAACAGGTTAATACACATGTATCTAATGTAACTGACAAACAGGTTAATACACACGTATCTGACGTGACTGACAAACAGGTTGATACACACGTTTCTGACGTGACTGACAAACAGGTTAATACACATGTATCTAATGTAACTGACAAACAGGTTAAAACACATGTATCTGACGTGACTGACAAACAGGTTGATACACACGTATCTGACGTGACTGACAAAAAGCTTGATACACACGTATCTGACGTGACTGACAAACAGGTTGATACACACGTATCTGACGTGACTGACAAACAGGTTGATACACACGTATCTGACGTGACTGACAAACAGGTTGATACACACGTATCTGACGTGACTGACAAACAGGTTGATACACACGTATCTGACGTGACTGACAAACACTACAGGTTGATACACACGTATCTGACGTGACTGACAAACAGGTTGATACACACGTATCTGACGTGACTGACAAACAGGTTGATACACACGTATCTGACGTGACTGACAAACAGGTTGATACACACGTATCTGACGTGACTGACAAACACTACAGGTTAATACACACGTATCTGACGTGACTGACAAAAAGGTTAATACACACGTATCTGACGTGACTGACAAACAGGTTGATACACACGTATCTGACGTAACTGACAAACAGGTTAATACACACGTATCTGACGTAACTGACAAACAGGTTAATACACATGTATCTAATGTAACTGACAAACAGGTTAATACACACGTATCTGACGTGACTGACAAAAAGGTTGATACACACGTATCTGACGTGACTGACAAACAGGTTGATACACACGTATCTGACGTAACTGACAAACAGGTTAATACACATGTATCTGATGTGACTGACAAACAGGAAAATACACATGTATCTGACGTGACTGACAAAAAGGTTGATACACACGTATCTAATGTAACTGACAAACAGGTTAATACACACGTATCTGACGTGACTGACAAACAGGTTGATACACACGTATCTGACGTGACTGACAAACAGGTTAATACACACGTATCTGACGTAACTGACAAACAGGTTAATACACACGTATCTGACGTGACTGACAAACAGGTTGATACACACGTATCTGACGTGACTGACAAAAAGGTTGAAACACACGTATCTAACGTGACTGACAAACAGGTTAATACACACGTATCTAATGTAACTGACAAACAGGTTAATACACAAGTATCTGACGTGACTGACAAACAGGTTAATACACACGTATCTGACGTGACTGACAAACAGGTTGATACACACGTATCTGACGTGACTGACAAAAAGGTTGAAACACATGTATCTGACGTGACTGACAAACAGGTTAATACACATGTATCTAATGTAACTGACAAACAGGTTAATATACATGTATCTAATGTAACTGACAAACAGGTTAATACACACGTTTCTGAAGTGACTGACAAACAGGTTAATACACATGTATCTGATGTGACTGACAAACAGGTTGATACACACGTATCTGACGTGACTGACAAACAGGTTGATACACACGTATCTGACGTGACTGACAAACAGGTTGATACACACGTATCTGACGTGACTGACAAACAGGTTGATACACACGTATCTGACGTGACTGACAAACAGGTTGATACACACGTATCTGACGTGACTGACAAACAGGTTGATACACACGTATCTGACGTGACTGACAAACAGGTTAATACACATGTATCTAATGTAACTGACAAACAGGTTAATACACATGTATCTAATGTAACTGACAAACAGGTTAATACACACGTATCTAATGTAACTGACAAACAGGTTAATACACATGTATCTAATGTAACTGACAAACAGGTTAATACACATGTATCTAATGTAACTGACAAACAGGTTGATACACACGTATCTGACGTGACTAAAAACCGGTTGATACACATGTATCTAATGTAACTGACAAACAGGTCAATACACACGTATCTGATGTGACTGACAAACAGGTTAAAACACATGTATCTGACGTGACTGACAAACAGGTTGATACACACGTATCTGACGTGACTGACAAACAGGTTGATACACACGTATCTGACGTGACTGACAAAAAGGTTGAAACACACGTATCTGACGTGACTGACAAACAGGTTAATACACACGTATCTAATGTAACTGACAAACAGGTTAATACACAAGTATCTGACGTGACTGACAAACAGGTTGATACACACGTATCTGACGTGACTGACAAAAAGGTTGAAACACATGTATCTGACGTGACTGACAAACAGGTTAATACACATGTATCTAATGTAACTGACAAACAGGTTAATATACATGTATCTAATGTAACTGACAAACAGGTTAATACACACGTTTCTGAAGTGACTGACAAACAGGTTAATACACATGTATCTGATGTGACTGACAAACAGGTTGATACACACGTATCTGACGTGACTGACAAACAGGTTGATACACACGTATCTGACGTGACTGACAAACAGGTTGATACACACGTATCTGACGTGACTGACAAACAGGTTGATACACACGTATCTGACGTGACTGACAAACAGGTTGATACACACGTATCTGACGTGACTGACAAACAGGTTGATACACACGTATCTGACGTGACTGACAAACAGGTTAATACACATGTATCTAATGTAACTGACAAACAGGTTAATACACATGTATCTAATGTAACTGACAAACAGGTTAATACACACGTATCTAATGTAACTGACAAACAGGTTAATACACATGTATCTAATGTAACTGACAAACAGGTTAATACACATGTATCTAATGTAACTGACAAACAGGTTGATACACACGTATCTGACGTGACTAAAAACCGGTTGATACACATGTATCTAATGTAACTGACAAACAGGTCAATACACACGTATCTGATGTGACTGACAAACAGGTTAAAACACATGTATCTGACGTGACTGACAAACAGGTTGATACACACGTATCTGACGTGACTGACAAACAGGTTGATACACACGTATCTAATGTAACTGACAAACAGGTTAATACACACGTATCTGACGTAACTGACAAACAGGTTAATACACACGTATCTGATGTGACTGACAAACAGGTTAATACACACGTATCTGACGTAACTGACAAACAGGTTGATACACACGTATCTAATGTAACTGACAAACAGGTTAATACACACGTATCTGACGTGACTGACAAACAGGTTAATACACACGTATCTGACGTGACTGACAAACAGGTTAATACACACGTATCTGACGTAACTGACAAACAGGTTAATACACACGTATCTGACGTGACTGACAAACAGGTTCATACACACGTATCTGACGTGACTGACAAACAGGTTAATACACAAGTATCTGACGTGACTGACAAACAGGTTAATACACACGTATCTGACGTGACTGACAAACAGGTTGATACACACGTATCTGACGTGACTGACAAAAAGGTTGAAACACATGTATCTGACGATCTACATATATGGCCAATTATGTGTGCAAAAAACACAGTATCAGCATTTGTAACCGCCACTATAGAGTGGTTACAAACAGTTACATGGTTACAAAATATTTCTCTTTTTCAAAACCGGCTTCATTTCCGGGATAGGTTACGGGGTTACAAAGGTAACACTATGGTTACATACAGTTACACTGAGTTACAGATATTATTTTTCAATTTTTGAAAATCTCCCAGGTTACAAGGTTACAACGGTTACAAAGGTAACATTGAAGAAAAATGACTCTTTTTTCAAAACCGGCTTCATTTTCTGGATAGATTACGGGGTTACAAAGGTAACACTATGGTTACATACAGTTACACTGAGTTACAGATATCATTTTTCAATTTTTGAAAATCTCCCTGGTTACAAGGTTACAACGGTTACAAAGGTAACATTGAAGAAAAATGACTCTTTTTTTCAAAACCGGCTTCATTTTCTGGATAGGTTACGGGGTTACAAAGGTAACACTATGGTTACATACAGTTACACTGAGTTACAGATATCATTTTTCAATTTTTGAAAATCTCCCTGGTTACAAGGTTACAACGGTTACAAAGGTAACATTGAAGAAAAATGACTCTTTTTTCAAAACCGGCTTCATTTTCTGGATAGGTTACGGGGTTACAAAGGTAACACTATGGTTACATACAGTTACACTGAGTTACAGATATTATTTTTCAATTTTTGAAAATCTCCCAGGTTACAAGGTTACAACGGTTTTCAAAGGTAACATTGAAGAAAAATGACTCTTTTTTCAAAACCGGCTTCATTTTCTGGATAGGTTACGGGGTTACAAAGGTAACACTATGGTTAAAAAGAGTAACACTAATTTGACTTTTTTTACCCAACATAGCCCATATACAAACTGATGCTAGCCTCTTTCAGGAGGTATATTCTGAGCATGTCTGATTAGGGTTGGACTAAGATTGTGACTTCACTAATGTTAACAAGGTTTTTCTATTATTTGACCTAGTGACCAACTTATTAACTAAATTAAAACTTTGAAAGCTGGCAAATTTATTTATACATGTGAACTGCCATTAATGAAGTGAGGCCGGGTGCTCTGGAAGGGTAAGCACTTCCTGTCTAGCTAGCTACACTCTTCACATGCAAGTCAATTTTGAGAATGAAAGGAACAAAGAACAAAGCCAAATATATCCGGTATAAGTTTAGATACAGTGACTACAGACTTATCAACAATATTGTGATGACGGTCATAAGAATTTTTAAGGGCATTGCTTAGCCTAGGCTTGCAATATTCTGGCGTCAACAATTTAATTGTAAGCAGTTCGCTTCGTTGTAGAAAGTCCCCACAGTTGGGAATAAGCTATACCATAACATATTAATTGTGAAACATATACACCATACGCAGGAGAAGCAGAGATATTACTGCAAAGAAACGGAAAGTTGACAATAGAAAAATTAAAGTCTTCACTTTTGTCGTACAGTTTTTAGATGTGACTTTTCGTTTGTGTCAGAATTGAAGTACAATTCCAAATATGAAGCAGAATATGGAGATTCTGTCGTGTCTTTTGGTTCAAGCTCACTTGGATACAGGGCATTCACATATTCTCCAAATTTGGGATTATTTAGAGATAGAACATCATTTATATATCTGTATGTGTAGTTGAATGAATTAGCGAGAGTCTTTTCTCCAGATCTGACAAGGTTCTGTAACAATTCTGATTCACATGAATAAGGAAACAAATCAGCAAGCAAAGGTGCACAAGTGTGGTGCCCATTGGTATACCGATTGTTTGTTGGAAAATTATACTGCCAAACACAACAAATATGTTGTCTATCAAAAACTCTTAATATTTTGTTGATGGTATCTTCCGTGTACTTTTGTTTGCAGTCTGTATGGTGTTTTAGAATCCCTGTTGAGCACTAGATATTTATTTCTTAGTTTACTGTTTTTGTAAATGATTTTTTTTAGACATTCTTTCAATGAGGGATAGTTGTGTAAAGGTAGAAAAATCAAGTTTTTATACATTTTTTTCACCAAAGAAAGAGTATTAGAAACAAGATGGTCAGGTACTTCTTTCGATATTTTGAGAATCAACATTTGGTTGATGCCAGATGTTGAATAGACTTTTTCTGAATATGTCTGAAGACTATCTTTGGCGACTGACAAAATTTGTTAGAATCATATATATATATATATATATATATATTTATTTATTTATTTATTTATTATAGACACTATAGAAATGTTTTTGAAAGAAAAATGATATGAAATGAAATGAATTATTCCCTCTTTAGCTCACCTGACCGAAAGGTCATGTAAGCTTATGGCATGATGCAGCCTGTGTATGTGCGTGCATGTGTGCATTGTTTACACCTATTTTCAACTTCTCCAAAACTGCTGGACAGATTTTAATGATACTTGTTTAGAGGCATAATGGGCCGGTGCAATTCAGATTTGTTCATGGCGTTGCCACGGCTACCAAAACTAGGTCAAGATGATGCAGGGGTCCAAAAATCTTAAACAAGAGGCCCATGGGCCTTAACGCTTACCTGAGGATATGTCAAAGATTGTTTGCAGAGTGCAATAGACGATATATTCAGTACAGAAACTTTACAAGTTTTCTCAAGTTAAAAACTGCCACAAAACTTAATCAGAAATATATCCAGTAACATTTCATTTATAAGTACCTTAATAATATGCATGAAGTAACTGTAGTGCAATGAATAATTTCCAAATCGTTAACCAATTTCAGTATACTTATGCAACTATGTCCATGAATATATATGACCTTGAACCATATATGATCATCATGTCAATACCTACAATATTCTAATGTACATTGCCTTTACAAAAATTTAATAGTTTTCAAGATAATTAGCAATTTAAGTCTTCTTTTACAGCTATGACCTTGACTTTTCAACATATGATCTTGAATCATATGTCAAAATGATCGTCATATCAATACCTACAATATTCTAATATACATGCCTATAGAAAAAGTTAAGTTTTCAAGATAATTAGCAATTTTAGTTTTTTTTTGCAGCTGTGACCTTGACCTTTCAACATATGACCTTGAACCATATAACAAAATGATCATTGTTGCAATGCCTATAATATTCTTATATACATGCCTATACAAAAAATTAGTTGTTTTCAAGATAATAAGCAATTTAAGTCTTCTTTTGCAGCTGTGACCTTGACCTTTAAACATATGACCTAGATCCATATATCAAAATGATTATCATGTCAATACCTACAATATTTAATATACATGCCTATACAAAAAGTAAATTGTTTTCAAGATAATTAGCAATTTAAGTTTTCTTCTGTAGAATCATATAACCATATAACAAAATGATCCTTGTCGCAATTCCTACAATATTCTTATATACATGCCTATACAAAAAGTTAACAATTTTCAAGATAATTCACATTTTCAGTACATGTAAGAAGACTATTGTAAAAAATCATTGTATCTACAAGCATCACATGGAAAACAAACTGAAAAATTTATGAAGTAATAATCCCAAAGAATACTGGAAAATAATTAATGATAGTACCAGAGATGTAAATAAGCCTAACACTATTGATATTGATGTATTTTATGAGTATTTTAAAAATCTTAACCAGGTAAAAGATTGTGTGATAGATAATCCCGGGTTATTTACTTGTGATGAATCAGAAACAGTTGACATCAATGGCCCTATCACTGAAAAAGAAATTGTTAGCTCTGTAAAAAATTTGAAAAATGAAAAGGCATGTGGTGAGGACCAGGTTTTAAATGAATATATCAAAGTGTCTTTAGGAATTATGCTCCCAATATATATGTTACTTTTTAATATCATTTTTGAGAGTGGTCATGTGTCTGAATCCTGGTTGGTTGGAATTGTAAAACCAATATACAAAAATAATGGCGATAGGCTAAATCCAGATAATTATAGGCCAATAACTATTTTAAGTTCTTTGGGGAAGTTATTTACTTCTATCTTAAATACCCGTTTAAAAAATTTGCAGAAAAAGAAGACATTATAACAAATAGCCAAGCCGGCTTTCGTAAATCTCACTCAACTATTGATAATATATTTATACTGCATTGTATAGTAGAACTATTATTTACACTCAATAAAAAACTTTTCTGTGTAATTGTTGACTTTAAAAAGGCATTTGACGATGTATGGAGACAGGGATTATGGTTTAAACTGAAGAAATATAAAATTAATGGCAATTGTTTTAGAATTATTTACAATATGTACCAGTCAATTAAATCATGTGTGGTTAATGGTGAAGACAAATTTGATTATTTTTTATGTAACATAGGTGTACAACAAGGGGAAAACCTGTCCCCTTCTTATTTTCAATTTTTTTTAAATGATCTAGAGGAATTTTTAATATCCCAGAATGTTGAAGGAATTGAATCCATTTCACAAGTATTGTTTGATAAACTTTTGATATTCGAAAAACTTTTAATCTTACTTTATGCCGATGACACAGTCATTATGTCAGAAAGTATTGAAAGCTTGCAGGAAGCTACTGACAGTTTTAAGTATTATTGTGATTACTGGTAGTTGAAGGTTAATATAAATAAAACCAAAGTTATGGTATTTAGTAAACGAAAATTAAAATCAACCCCAAAGATAAGATTTTCTGAAGATATTCTAGAATGCACTGATCAATACTGCTATCTTGGGATTATATTTAATTACAATGGTTCATTTATAAAAACTAGAAAATATCTTTTAGAGAAAGCATCAAAAGCCTTATTTTGTTTGTATAAAAAGATTTATAAATTGCATTTATCGGTTGAATGTCAACTTAAAATGTTTGATCAGATGATTGTTCCAATGTTAACAGATGGTAGTGAAATTTGGGGTTTCGAAAACTTAGGTTTATGCGAAAAAATTCATTTACAATTTTGTAAAAAGATGTTGAAATTAAAGAAATCTACTCCCAATTATATGGTGTATGGTGAGTTAGGTCGATATCCTATGTATGTATATATTTATAAGAGAAAGATTTCATTTTGGATAAGATTAGTGCAATCTAAAGACAACAAACTCTCATTTATTATGTATAAACTTGTGTATTTAATGAGTGAAAATAAAAATATTCCATGGTTATGTAAAATTCAGTCTATTTTAAACAATTTGGGTTTATGTAATATTTGGCAGGGTCAAGGTTTTAATG
Organism: Tegillarca granosa; assembly: GCA_029721355.1. NCBI lineage: Eukaryota > Metazoa > Mollusca > Bivalvia > Arcoida > Arcidae > Tegillarca > Tegillarca granosa. The sequence goes on along the minus strand of CM056604.1, from coordinate 4,547,813 downwards.
TAAATGGTATATGGTTAATTGAAACTGTTGAACAAAAGTTAAAAGACCAATACATACAACAGTGGTATTCACAAATTGATGCATCAAACAAAGCTACGACGTATAGAATTATTAAAACAGAATTTTGTTTTGAAGATTATTTTGTTTTTTTACCAGAATATTACAGAATTTTAATGGCTAAATTTCGAACCTGTAATCACAAGTTACCCATTGAGGTTGGACGATGGCATAAGGTCGAAAGAAATGAAAGAAAGTGTCTATTTTGCAAAAATAATATTGGAGACGAATTTCACTTTTTATTTGAATGTAGCAAGTTCCATACTATAAGGCAAATATATATACCAAAACAGTTTTTTAAAAATCCACTCTAAAAATGCATTTTTTGTTTAAAAGTAAAAATTATAATCTAATGTCTAAATTGTGCAAGTTTATCAGGGAAGGCTCAGAAGCATATCAGTAGCTATTCTTAGTATCCATATATGGCTATATGAGTGTGTATAACTATAACTGTTATAAACTGATTTATTACCAAATAGAATATTATGATTATCACTTCGCATCACACGACTAGTATATTAAATTGTACAATTATTGTTATTATTATTATTAATATTATTATTATTATTATATGCATATATAGCTAATGTTATTTATATATATGTGTGTTGGCTGTTTGTATGATGTAAATATGTTAACTTGACATGCAGCATTTTGTAAATATTCATGTAGAATTAATACCTCACGTACCACCTCCGGTGGTTTTTTGAGTGAAACTTGAACAGGCTGTGATTTAATATAATACATGTTACAAAAATAACACTAAATTAGCAGTTTTTAAGAGATTTGAAACTTTGGTTTGATAAACTAAATTTTTAGAGAGAAAATTAAGAATTGTAAAAGAGTTAAATAATTGACTTGTTCACTGGATATTGGGACTCAAGGCATGGTGACAATCTCCATGGCTCAGTGGTCGAGTGTCTGCCTCAACAGTGGGAGGATATAGTTCAAATCTCAGCCAGGTCATACAAAAGACTTTAAAAATTTAGATATTACGACCTTACAACTGGCTTGGCATTAGGAGAATAGAGTATTGACTGGTTCACCTGGTGCCAGGATAATGGACTGGGGAAGTGGTATGGTTTCAGGCTATGCTCAATTATAATACATGTATATAAATTAAACTCATTATGCAATTTTTTGAATGGTTTAAATAGCTGGAACAATAAAATGAACTCTCAGAGAGATAATTAAGAGTTGGGAAAGCGAGAGATAATTAAGAACTGGGAAAGAGTTAATTAATACCACCCCAGTCATGATTTTTTAACTTATATTGATGCAGTCAGTTTTGGGATTAATGTGGAAACTGGAGTTCCCAGAGAAATCATTAACTTTTGCAAGGCAGACTAACATAGAACATCACACACATACATTGTACATGAACTTGTGCTTAGATTAATTCATAGAGATTTATTACCTTCTTCTTGTCACAAATAGCTTAAAATTGCTATGTGATGCTAAAGTACAACAATGCAACAGCAACATCAAGAGCAGGAGGTAACTGGCACCAACCCAAGTCAGATCACATTGTTTTCTTTTGCATTAAGAGGACAGAATGTTGACTTGTTTAGTGTCAGGATAATCTGACTCAGGGAGTGAGATGCTTGTCTGTAGGATACTATTTCAGAAAATAGCGCCTCAAAAAAATCAGCCTGAGTGAGGGATAGTATAAAACAGACCAAATTCCCTATTCACACTCACACAAACACAAATTGTCATAATGCTATTCTTATGTATTTTACATATAGCTGAAAATTGCTGCTGTGACATTACAAATTTTAACCAATCAATATTATGATGTAAACTGGAGTGGGTTGGGGATTGGGTTAAAATTTTGGGTGGTGGAAAACTTTAGTAATTGGGCATGCAAAAATTTCAACTCTGTAAACGAGTAAATAAAGATTTTCAATGAAGACAGCATTGTAAAAACTTTGGAATCTGTGTTTCTGATTTTCCATCTCTTGCCTAAACAGATTTGGCTTAAATTCTCTCAAACTGTTTTTTTTATAAACAAGGTAATATAAAAAGATAAAAAGAATATATATAACAAAACTTGTTGAAGGTGTTAAAAATCATTGTCAATTGGTTTTATATAATTTACTATACTTTCATCACTAAAACTCTACATTTTAACTGTATTTAACTGAACACTGGAGATGATGTTCTTTTGTTTTTTTAATTTTCAAATTTCTATGGGACTGTACACCTAGCATGGTTGGGCTTTTAGTCCCCTTCATACATTCAAAGCAACCATGCTTAACCTCAATCAAGGACCCCCTAAAATCAGAGGTACAAGCTGTATCAAAATTATATAATATCAGTTGATGAACAGAAAAACTCACCATCTGTATCTCAAATCTTTTCATTTTTTCTTGTGCATGATTCCCAGCCACTGGCTTGCAGTTCAGATTTTAAACCACAGTACCACTGTAACTTACATGTCATGCCTGGTGAGCTTCTTTTATGACAAATATCAGTAGCAATGTTCTTTATTTGTACTTTTAATAAACAACTTTGAAAAATCATTGATTGATTATATTTCTTTCATATATAACAACTAGCAAAAAGCACTTAAATCATTGTTCAAGATGGCCAACGTCAGCTTCTACTTCAATAGTGGTGCTAATCAAATTCCATTTTGCACATCAAGGATGAGGAACCTGTACATGCTTTGCAGTGAAATGGGCCTCTATTACACTTGAAAATATCACTACATTTATAAATGAATCATTTAATTTATACTGATATATGTAGCATGTCAGACTTCAGACAAAGGTGTCATACTTCACCCGAACAGGTGTTTTGAACTTTGTAAAGTCACCAGTAACTAGTAAGTTCCAAACTTACCAGGTGTCAAATAATTGACTAGAAAGGCTGCAACCCTCATTTATAATTACTGTCTAGCTAAATTAATACCTGAAATTGCCAATGACTCAAATCTTGAAACTATACGTATTCCTTCCTGCTAGCCAGTTTTATTACAATAGCTTACATGATCACGTCCTAACTTAAAAATGCGTCAAACTGGCGTGACAAAATGGAACAAAAACATTCATGTTGCCTTCTGCCTAAGCTTTACAGCAGTCTCCCATTTGTGCCGTTTTCATATTTACATTTCTCTTTTGCAACATAATTTCAATGAAAAAATACTGAGACAATTTGGAAATCTATCATTTACTGTCATTACCTGTCCACCATCAAGTTCATTTGTTATCATTTGAATAAACACACCATTCCCAAAACATTCCCTACTAGAACGTACCCTTCTGACATCATACCTTGTCACCTGACACAACAACCAAAAATTTCAGTCAATTTAATTTGCTATTCAATTTGATTCTTTATTTTCGTTGAATTTTTTAACTAAAATTTATTAATTAAAAAGCATTCAGACTAAATTCTGACGAAATTCAGATAATTCATATTTAAGCCATCTATTTTGTATATCCATAATGTAAAAGTCTGGAACTATTTTTAACAAGGCATTTTTCACAGACAATATATCCTATGCCAATGAATGCTTGTTTTCAAGAAGGGCACAGTTTGAATTTGTATAGAAGAAAACGGAAGGGGGGGGGAACACTGCTCTGTTTTCCGATAATATTTATCTGAAGTTTGCAGTTGATATGATCTATTTGCCATTTGCCAATAAACTGGTTGCCATCAAATATGATGCTTATCTATACACTACTATAAGAAACATGAAATGAATTTCCTTAATGTGCACATATGGCACATCAAAATTAAAACAAGTACTTTATTAAACATTAACTAATCAGGGGAGATAATCATGAGTTAATAATCAAACTGTGTAAGACATGCACATCTTCTCTTAGTAATGATTCTTCCCAAAATGAAATCTAACCACAGGTTTTTAAAATCCAAAATCATATTTACACTAAAGACGTAGTGCATAACCAAATTAAATAATCAAACCAAATAACATTAACATAACGCCTTTCTCCTCTAGGTTATAAAGCTTTTTACAAAGTTTTTTTAAAATACATTATAACAAAAAGGTTTCAAAAAAAAAAATAAATAAATAAAAATTAAAAAAAAAAAAAAATAAACCAAATGAATATTAATCTATAAGTTTACTGTTTTACCAATCAGTGGCAAAATCTCTGCGTTTAATGTTCAACTAGGTAATCCCAATGATATGCGCATCTCGTTTTGGTAATTAAGCTTTTCACAAAGTTTTAGGTAAATCTAGATATTTGTTTTAGGGAAAGGAAACAAAATTTACTTTAAATTCATCGTGCGTAACTAATCAGAGGCAATAACTCTGGGTTTAATGGTCAAACCTTGTAACCCCGATGATATGCGCATCTCATCTTAGTAATGAAGCTTTCCACAAACATTTATTGAAATCTAGCCAACAGTTTTTAAAAGAAATATTTACCCGGAAACGAATACTACTCAATAAGTATATTGTTTAGCTAATCGGGGCAATGAATTTGGGATTAATGGTCAAACTGGGTGAATCTAAGGATATGTACATCTTCTCTATGTAATAAAGATTCCACAAAGATTCATTGAAATCTAGCAAATAATTTTTTCAGAAATAGCCCGAAAAAAAACATTACTCAATATGTATATTGTTTAACTTATCAGAGGCAATAGCTCTTGGTACAACGATCGAACCTTGTAACCACAACACTATGCACATCTCCTCTTGGTAATGACAATTTTCAAAAAGTTTCATTGAAATTCAGCCAGTTGTTTCAGAAAAATAAGCTGGGAATGAAACTCTGACGGATGCACTGTTACACACAGACAGTGGCTTCAAAATATCCTCCTCTGGATTCCTTCAGTGGGGAAAAACAGCCAAAGGTAAACACATAATAGGTAACAAAACCTACTTTGATATCGTGTTAATCATAAATCTGACCTATCCAAAGAATGAAGCCGGTTTTAAAAAATGTGATCATTCTTCTAAGATGTTACCTGTGTAACCTTGTAACCTGGGATACATTCAATAACTGAAAAATAATATCTATAACTAAGTGTACCTCTATGTAACCATAGTGTTACTTTTGTAAACCCTTAACCTATCCAGAAAATGAAGCCGGTTTTGAAAAACAGTCATTTTCCGTAAATGTTACCTTTGTAACCATTGTAACCTTGTAACCTGGAAGATTTTCAAAAATTGAAAAATAATATTTGTAACTTAGTGTAACTCTATGTAACCATAGTGTTACCTTTGTAACCCTGTAACCTATCAGGAAAATGATGTCGGTTTTCAAAATAGAGTCATGTTCCCTAAATGTTACCTTTGTAACCGTTGTAACCTTGTAACCTGGGAGATTTTCAAAAATAGAAAAATAATATCTGTAACTCAGTGTAACTCTATGTAACCATAGTGTTACCATTGAAACCCCGTAACCTATCCAGAAAATGAAGCCGGTTTTGAAAAACAGTCATTTTCCATAACTGTTACCTTTGTAACCGTTGTAACCTTGTAACCTGGAAGATTTTCAAAAATTGAAAAATAATATCTGTAACTTAGTGAAACTCTATGTAACCATATTGTTACCTTTGTAACCCCATAACCTATCCAGAAAATGAAGTTGGTTTTGAAAAAGAGTCATTTTCTGTAACTGTTACCTTTGTAACCGTTGTAACCTTGTAACCTGGGAGATTTTCAAAAATTGAAAAATAATATCTGTAACTTAGTGAAACTCTATGTAACCATATTGTTACCATTGAAACCCCGTAACCTATCCAGAAAATGAAGTCGGTTTTGAAAAAAGAGTCATGTTACCTTTGTAACCATTGTAACCTTGTAACTTGGGAGATTTTCAAAAATTGAAAAATAATATCTGTAACTTAGTGAAACTCTATGTAACCATATTGTTACCTTTGTAACCCCATAACCTATCCAGAAAATGAAGCCGGTTTTGAAAAACAGTCATTTTCCATAACTGTTACCTTTGTAACCGTTGTAACCTTGTAACCTGGAAGATTTTCAAAAATTGAAAAATAATATCTGTAACTTAGTGAAACTCTATGTAACCATATTGTTACCTTTGTAACCCCATAACCTATCCAGAAAATGAAGTTGGTTTTGAAAAAAGAGTCATTTTCTGTAACTGTTACCTTTGTAACCGTTGTAACCTTGTAACCTGGGAGATTTTCAAAAATTGAAAAATAATATCTGTAACTTAGTGTAACTCTATGTAACCATAGTGTTACCATTGAAACCCCGTAACCTATCCAGAAAATGAAGTCGGTTTTGAAAAAAGAGTCATGTTACCTTTGTAACCATTGTAACCTTGTAACTTGGGAGATTTTCAAAAATTGAAAAATAATATCTGTAACTTAGTGAAACTCTATGTAACCATATTGTTACCTTTGTAACCCCATAACCTATCCAGAAAATGAAGCCGGTTTTGAAAAACAGTCATTTTCCATAACTGTTACCTTTGTAACCGTTGTAACCTTGTAACCTGGGAGATTTTCAAAAATTGAAAAATAATATCTGTAACTTAGTGTAACTCTATGTAACCATAGTGTTACCTTTGTTACCCTGTAACCTATCCAGAAAATGAAGTTGGTTTTGAAAAAGAGAAATATTGTGTAACCATGTAACTGTTTGTAACCACTCTATAGTCAAGGTTACAAATGCTGATACTGTGTTTTTTGCACACATAATTGGACATATCTAATCTGACGTGACTGACAAACAGGTTAATACACACGTATCTGACGTAACTGACAAACAGGTTAATACACACGTATCTGACGTAACTGACAAACAGGTTAATACACATGTATCTGACGTGACTGACAAACAGGTTGATACACACGTATCTGACGTGACTAAAAACCGGTTGATACACACGTATCTAATGTAACTGACAAACAGGTTAATACACACGTATCTGACGTAACTGACAAACAGGTTAATACACATGTATCTGACGTGACTGACAAACAGGAAAATACACATGTACCTGATGTGACTGAAAAAAGGATATTACACACGTATCTGATGTGATTAACAAACAGGTTAATCCACAAGTTTCTGATGTGACTGACTTACCGGAAAATACACACGTCTCTGATGTGACTGACAAACAGGTTGATACACACGTAACTAATGTAATTGACAAGCAGGTTAATACACATGTCATATTACAAATTTTTGAATTTTCTAAATGAAATATTCAAAAATATTATAAATTTTTGAATATTTCATTCAGAAAATTCCATCATTTATAATATGACGCACACGTATCTGACGTGACTGACAAACAAGTTAACACACACGTATATGATGTGACTGACAAACAGCAAAAATACACATGTATCTGATGTGACTGAAAACAGGAAAATACACACCTATCTGATGTGACTGACAAACAGGTTAATACACACATTAGTATCTAATGTAACTGACAAACAGGTTAATACACAGGTACCTGACCTGACTGACAAACGGTTAAATACACACGTATTTGATGTGACTGAAAAACAGATTATAATGACTGATAAACAGGTCAAGGAAGGATTTAATGTAAATAATAGAAATGTAAATGCAAATATTTATGTGAATACTGATTTATATAATGCTAGCCCAGGTAATGACTTGTATCATAATGAAAACGAGTCTAATTCTAATTTTGTTGTCACTAGTAATCCTACTACAAACGTAAGAAATCATTAAAAATATGCTCTCTAAATGTCTGTGGCATTAAGTCGAAACTGCACATTCAAAATATTATCTATTTGATATAATTTTTTTCTCTGAAACAAAACTTTGTGCACTAGATGAAATCAAGACTGAAGGTTTTCGTTTTTATTCCAAAAACAGAGAGAATTCAAAATCAGGGGGTATAGCGATATTTATAAAAGAGTTTATTTGGGAGTTTTTCAGCATAATAGAAACTAAAAGTGATTTTATTTTATTAAGTAAAGCTCGGAGAATCTATAATAATGAAGATATTACATTTGGGGCGATTTATTTACCCCCTATTGATTCCAAGTACTCTAATATAGAAATAGAAGACGAAATTCTGAAAGCTTCAAGTCATTGTAGTAAACATTTGTTTCCTAGAAGACTGGAATTTCAGAACTAAGAATTTGTGCGATTTTGTCGAACCTGATAATTTTGTAAATAAACTTATTCATAAGGACTCTGATTTTGATAACTTTTTGTTTGGTTGTCAATTACTCCTGATTTGGAATTCCTTTAGAAAGATACTCAGCAGATATTAAAAAACCCAATGCATACGGATATCGTTTTATAGAACTATGTAAGAATACAAACCTATTAATTGTTAATGGGAAAGTCGGTATGGGTAAATATATTGGACAGGTAACATCTCAATGAGTAAGTTTAGTTGATTATGCTGTTTGCTCGCCGGATATGTTCGCAAATATAAGCGATTTTTATGTTTTGGATTTTTGTAATTTATTACCCAATAAACATTCGCCTATTGTTTTAAGTTTAAAATAGTAATATAAATGTTTGTAATCAAAAAGCTAAAATGCAGGAAACGGTCACAAGAGAAATCCTCTCTGTTTGTTGATAATGTAACTAATAGTGATGTGACAGAATTGTATTATTTACTTAGATAATGTACGGTTGTTAACGCAAAAGATTTTATTAATACAGTTGTAAATAAAATCACAGATATTTTCAATTCTGCTGCTAGGAAATCATTTGGATTTAAAAGGTCACAACATTTTCAAAATAATAGTAAGCACTGGTTTAATAAAGACTGTCTTGAAAAGAGAAATTTGAAATTTCATAATGCTAAGCGCAACTATTTGAAAAATCGTACAGATAATTCAAAGGAAAATTTAAATTGCCAGTAAAGTATATATAAAAAAAAACTTTGAAAAAAACATTATGCTCAACAAAAATATAAAACAATACAAAAATAAAGTTAAAAAAATTTACGTACCAAATGTCCTAAAGATTTTTGGAAGATATTAAAAAGTTCTGGACAAAAAAAAACATTCTTCTAAACATTCTTCTGAACACTTTAAAGATTCAAATGAGTTAACTGAAAACGGAAACGAGGAACTGATTTCTAATAGGACAACTGGGGCATCCGAAAATGTAGAAATCAATTCCCCATTACAGAAATGAAATTTTAGAAGCAATTTGGAGTTTAAAAAATGAAAAGGCTTTTGGAGAAGACGGTCTAATAAATGAGTACTTTAAATCCACGTCTAATATTATGATACCTATTTTTGTTAAATAATTCAATGTTATTTTTGATACTGGAGTTGTACCAGACAAGTGGCTAGTAGGTGTCAATAAACCAATTTATAAAAATAAAGGGGAAACAACCGACCCTAACAATTATAGAGCTATTACGTTACCCAGTTGCTTTGGTAAATTATTCACCTCGATACTGAACAAAGACTCACAGCTTATGCTCAAAAAGTTATTATAATTACAATGTTCCAGTCAGGATTTCGTAAATCTTACTCAACAACGGATGATATTTTTATACTTCATTGTCTAATTGAGTTATTGTTTACTCAAAATAAAAAAATCTTTCTGTACTGTTTGGATAATAAACATTTCAGAAAGTCGTTCCAGCCACTTGTCACTCTTGTGCTTATTTATAGTACGAAATGTGTATCTGTTTTATATATATATATATATATATATATATATATATATATATATATATATATATATATATATATATATATATATATATAATTGTCCTGAAGGCTTCTGATAAATACAAAGGCTTCGTTGGATAATAAGCGCATTACAGAAACTCGTTGCCAGTTGTCACTCTGTTGTGCTTATCGGCTCGGCCACTATACCTCTCCAGACAACACTATAGGAGAACGGTTCCATAATATATATATATATATATATATATATATATATATAGAGAGAGAGAGAGAGAGAGAGAGAGAGAGAGAGAGAGAGAGAGGTCCATCCAGATAGTTTTGCTTCCCCCCTCATAAATTTTTACATTTTGCTGTTTTTTGAATAAAATAGGTTTCGAAATATATTAAATTGAATAAATCTAAAAGGATTTTTAGAATACGACACAGATGTATAATGTAATTTCAGCTTTTAGTTTTTTTTTTTTTAAAAAATTATTATTTAATTAATTATTAAACGAAAAATAATAATATTAATAAAACGAAAATGTTTCTCTTGGGTAAGAAAACATAAAACCAAAACCAATTATTTTTGGAGAAAAACTTTGTTTACAGACAAATCTATTTTTAAACCTCACAATCGAAAAAAATGATAAGTATGGCGTGATCTGCATGAAAATGTACGTCCTAGATGCATTAAAACGACAGTGAAGTACCCTACAACAGTCCAAACTGGGACATTTTCTCGCATTTGGGCCAGGTATCTTAAAAAAGATGGAGGAACTTTAAATAGCGATATATACCAGTCGACAATAATGGATGAGGTAGATGTTCTTTGTTAATGTTTGGTATTTTCCTTATAACGAATAGATTTTTCAGCAGGACAACGCTCCTAGCCATTCGTCAAGGATAACCCTCGCTAACGTTCTTATATATATATATATATATATATATATATATATATATGTGTGTGTGTGTGTGTGTGTGTGTGTGTGTGTGTGTGTGTGTATATATATATATATATATATATATAGAGAGAGAGAGAGAGAGAGAGAGAGAGAGAGAGAGAGAGAGAGAGAGAGAGAGAGAGATACCACAGTCTCTCTGCTTTGCCGACAATTCTTGATCCAGTATTGATTCCAAGTCGTCATATATATCTTCATCCGATGTAACAATCGTAAAATTCTGCAATGCAAAATTTTACAAAATAAATGATCTGTGTATAAATTTGAATTCTATTTAAACATATTGGCAAATTATTTTCTTATTTTGGAAGTGGAAAATTGTTTTGAATTAAGCTTAATCATTCGGTGAGACAAAACGTATTAGTCTGAATTTCTGCTGAAACGAAGCAGCACCAGTTTGGTATAAAAAATCCCAGGTTTTTGTTTTGACCCTTCAGAAAGCAGCCAAGCATAATAGTATAAGGGTCAGAGGAAATTCAGACTATCAAGAAAAAGACGTAAAACTTATATGATGGAATGTTGGTCATTTTATATTATTTACAATTGCTATTATCTTTCTTTCTATGACTCTATTACTCTTCTTTGCGGTCATATGCTATGAACGCTGATGACCTTTCTGAACTTTATGACGTCATCCGTTCGGATATTCCATTTTGACGATGTGGAGGTTGGCAGTAAACTGACATATTAAAAAGGTGATTTTTAGAATATATCATCTGAAATTGAACTGAAATGGTAAAAGAAATTGTAAATACAGTCAAACCTGTCTATAAAGGCCACCCATGGGAATCAACAAAAGTGGCCTTTATGGACAGGTGGCCTTTATATACAAGTTCAAATAATATGAATAAAGAGCAATTGGGATAGAATTTTACTGGCCTTTATAAGCAGGTGGCCCTTATAGAGAGGTGGCCTTTAAGGCAGGTTCGACTGTATAAGAAATGACATTCTTTTTGTCAGTGTTCATGCGTTATGTACGACAGTGGGCTGTCGCAAATTTTACATGAACGGCTTCACAGTTCATGCAATTTGCGACAGCCCACTGTCGTTTATAACGCATGAACACTGACAAAAAGAATGTCATTTCTTAAGTCGTAAACATCAAAATGAACGGATTATACGTCTTTTTATACATTTGATTGTAGTCTTTGCCAAGTTCCAAATTTCATTCATCACCTTGTCCGGCCAGTTTTGGCCAAGTACTATCATTCATTCTTCACCACGAATAAGTGCCAACTTTTATCCTAACCATTGTCAAGTATTAACTTTTATCCACCTCCTTGATTTCATAGCAATCTTATACAATCATTGTCATACTACTGAGGAATTGAAGACCGTTCCCTTGGTATAAAATTGATGTTGCGAATTCATACAATAAAATATTCATAGATTACAAAATTCTTACACTTATATATTTGTTCCTTTAATTTGGAAATTCTCGCGTTCTACTTTTTCCCTCTATTTTTCCGTGTAATTTCGCGAAAGTAAAAAAAAATGCAAATATTTAATGTTGTATAATTCACATTTATATGTATTAACCGTCATCTGGTGACGTTGAAAATAAAATTATGCGACGCGGAAACTTTCCAACGACGATATGCTGATCTAAAAAAAAAAAATTAATGAGTCATATAATTGTGTGTACTTACCTTTAAAAACTTGTTAGCTGGATTTTCTATTTCCAGTATTATCTGTGATACCAATGTCTCCAGTACAAATGTTTTAGGATATTTGAATGCTCTACCATAACCAATGACAGGGAAGGATATACTTTTGATCTGGTCGTTTCGTGCGTCGTTCAAACACTCTTCAATGGTTTCTCTATAAATCTGTTAATGTGACCAAAAAAACAACAAAAACAAAACAAAATTGAAGAAACATATAAATAATTTAATTAAATATAGCGTTTGTTTAACTTACATTTTTAATTATTATAATGACACTGGGTGAACCAGTCCTTACTTTGTCCTCCTAATTCCGACACCAGACGAGAAAATTGTATGTCAAATTTAAAAGTTTAATAAATTACCCAGCTGTTGTTCGAAATTTGTTACAATTTTACTTCATAAACAAATAGCCAGTAAACAATTGTCTCTATAAAGCTATAAAGTGTGTATACTGTTTGTGTCACCGTGTTTATGACAGTTGAGTTGAGTTGAGTTGAGTTGTGACGAGTAATAGTGTTTAACGCCCCAGTCACGAATTTTTCACTTATATCGAGACGTCGCCAGCTACAGGCGAAAGTGTAGAAATTTTGCCTGTGCGTTACGCTGACGGCATTATACAGCAGGGTTCTTTATCGTGCCATGCCTGCCATGACACGGGACCTCGTTTATTTAAGTTCCCATCTGAAAGAACCGTGACTTTATTTCGTAATGCCGAGTGCTTGGCGAAAGAACAGCCACCACCCACTTTCAAGTCTTGGGTCAGACCCCGCCGGGGTTCGAATCCATGACCTCCCACTTACGTAGCACTCTTCCAACGTGTTTATGACATTGAATATTGCTTAATTTTTCATAAAAAGTCCAATTAACTTGAAATAAGATTGGTATTTTTCATTTAATTGTATCAAGTCCTTACAGAAAATCGCTGTGCGCATCCGCAATATCCACGGTATATTTCTGTTGCTGCTATGGGGAATTAACTTGTCGAAAAAAAAATTGTTGGATTCTTTTGCGCATACGACGTAATGTGTCACCAAAACACCACTTCCGTTGTAAACATTGCCAATTTACAATGCAAACTTCCGGTAGCAGCAACAGTTTCCTTTCTACAGAAATATTCCGTGGTAATCACTAATGCGCATAGCAATTTTTAGACACAAGTAATTGAAACATACCAAACGTACATGTATTTCCGGTTAATTTGATTTTCTACGATTTAAGCCACTTTCACTACCACAGACACATTGACAGAAACCGTGAGTAGATTTATGTTTTTGTCATGTTAAGAATTCTGTTGATAAAAATTCAAAATTCTGCACACTACACTAGAATAAAAACAGCGTTATTATAAAAAAACATAAACGTATTAACAAACAACAATTTAAAGAATATATATATATATATATATATATATATATATATATATATATATATATATATATATATATATATATATATATATATAACACTCGCCTTTTCAGACCTTTTACCGCGGTAGGTATCCAACGTTAAGGTATAAATCTTGTCACATGGGAGATTTCCACTTCCGGTTTTAAATATTGCGTCACCATTGTGCTTATCCAGCATCTAGAATACAAATAGTGTCAGAATAAATTTTGCTTCAGATTAAATTAAGAAAATATCTTCTTTTAACCAGTTTACTTGTGCAAAAATTTAAAACTGAATGGTATTAGAAATTATATAAAAATAAACCTTGTAGAGCCTTCAGGCAAGTTACTTTTGGGCTATTGCATGATGTATGCACCTTGTCTAATTAATCCTGTACAAATCATGATACATGTATATGGTAAAAGGTTCGGTTCCCTTGTGTTATGAAACAAAAGAGTATATAAGGTTGTCGCAGGTCTCATCCACTGTAGACTCGCATACATCCATCTGCACACAAGACCCATTCATCTACACACAGACGCCAACATGTAGCAGAGGCACACACGGCACCATGGACGCGTCCACTCACCCTTGCAGGTACGCATACAGACACAGCACGCTCTCAGGAAAACTAACATAAACTGCAGAATAAAGATACAGAAACCAATCCACTTCTTCTTATCATAACTATATGACAAAACTGAGTCATCAGTGTGCTCAACAAGCATCTGAAGTACATTGTATATTAAATATGGTCCTAAATAATAATTTTTGCTTTGGTTTGAGTAAAAATGAACATTATTTTCTTGGTAAAACAAATGAACTTGCGTGCAAAATTTTAAATCCGTGTAACATTTCCATAAAATACCTTGATAATTTGCATTTAGTTTTTTAACTTATTTAGGCTAAAATTAAAAAATGCAAAAATATAACGAGAAGCTAATGAATATCTTTTTAAATTAGTTAGAAAGCAAGAAAGCACGAGATTGGAAATAGTACCTAAACATTAAAAAGTGATGTGATATGACATATAAGACTGGACACAATGTAATCTCTATGTAAACCCACTTATCAGAATATTGATTATATTGTAACAATTCCTGAACTGAAAAATCACCTTTGCTACACTTTTTCCACCAGCCCGCACTATGCTTGATGTGATCCTGTTACCATTGTAATCCATATCCGGTCCGACCACATTAACTATAACTTCAGCCTTTAAAAAAAATTCCGAAAGTTTTATTACTTTGTTTTCAGTTTTCCACGATAAGCCACATTTATTTGTCTTAAAATAAAAGACGTGACACTTTTTATTATACATTTTATTTATTTTTCTGAAATATTGATGATGATGATTACACTTATAAAAGATTCACAAATTATATCGCACTCACTTCAATACATAACTTAATTGTTAAAGAAATTTTCATTGCTTACCGCGAGAGGAACATCTCCAATCGAACGGGAGGTTATTAACTATAGCATTTTGTTTTCATTTACAAAAGATTCACAAATTATATCGCACTCACTATAATACACAACTTAATTGTTAGATCACGTTTCATTGCTTATTGACTAGTTGTACATTTCCAATCAAACGGGATATTATAAATTATTAGCATTTTGTTTACATTTATAGATACTCACAAATTGTTACGTGCTTACTATTTTACACAATTGGTAGATTGCTTTCGATTCCTTATTTTGTAAGCTCTAAGTAAATTGATGTTGAGATTCAAACATTACTAATAAGATGATTGTCTTCAATCAAACCAGAGATTTTTCGTTTACAATTAAAAAAGACTTACAAAATGTTAAACACTTACTATAAAACACAGCTTATGTTGTTAGAAAGCATTTCATTGCTTATTCTGTAAAAAGTTTATGGAGGTCGATTTCAAGAAATATCGGTTAGATGAACATCTCCAATTAAATCAGAGATTGTAAACTATTAGTAAAGTAGCATTGTTTACAGGTAGAAATGACTCATAAAAACGCGATTTATTTATCAAACAACTTATTCTTTAAGATTGGTTTTCATTGCTCATTATGTTCTGCTTTTTTAGTATATTGATGCCGAGATTCAAGACTGACTTATAAGATGAACCGTATATTGTAAGCTATTTACTTTAAATCTTAAAAAAGACTCATACATGTTTATGGGCTTTTTTACACTAAGCAGATTTCATACTTTGGTGGTTTTTAATTGTTTTGTTTTTTTAATTATCTTGACTACGAGATTCCATAGTAACTAAATAGATAAATATTTCAAATTCAAAACCTGAGATTTAAAGCTATTTAGTCTAGGATATAGTCCATCATGTAACCGCCTAGATGATCAGTTCCAATTAAATCGGGTATGTTTGAGACATTTTGTTTTCATTAAAAGATTGGTTTCTGGTCCATCAATTATTTTGGAAAACAATTTTAGTCCACAATTTATGTTCTTATCTACTATAGAAATTCTTACCTTTTCTTTCGTGATGTTGCCCAGCTTAATACTAATAGTTGAACTCCCAAATTGAAAGATGTTTTCTCTGTAATCCTGTGCTGTGCTTTTCGACCCTTTTCTAGGCTCAGAAAATGAAATTGGAGATCTTATAATCAGGAAGGCTAGTTCATTTGCACTTAGTATTCGCCGCACTTGTGGAAAATCTACATGAATAGGAAGATGGTTTGCCTGGCGAAGCTGGTCCTGGGAGGATGCGACCAATCTTGCAATAGATGAATACATTCCATACAATACTGAGAGAGAGAGAGAGAGAGAGAGAGAGAGAGAGAGAGAGAGAGAGAGAGAGAGAGAACAAAGCTTAATGATATCGTATTATCGTATGTGCTTTTAAAATAGAAGTGAGGCGAGATGTTTCGGAGAATTAAAGTTTTATTATTAAGCACATTACACGCAGGCTGTATATGTAAAACACAAATGAAACCTATCCTATCTGAGAAGATTTATCATGCTTGGATAAGGTTACCGCAACATGCAACAACAACATACTACTTAATGTGATGTATTAACATTGTATGTAAAGCGTCTAAAGTGAAATATTTCCCTTAGCCATTTCCCTCCCCTCTTCCGACCTCCGAAAACAACTGTGACATTTTCAAAATTTTGAATTGTTATTAATATGTTATCACTGAATTAAAATCAAAGGTACATCAATTCAAAATTAAGCACGATGACACTACTATCTAATTATAATTTATTACAGATCTTCTTTTGACTGTGTTGAAACAGCAACATCTTGTTTGTAATCAGCTGTTTTCGGATATGATGTTTTTTTACTATATAAAAAGGAGTATGCAATGCAGAATAACCTTTTAATAATGTCAACTTGTAATTTCAAACCTGGCTTATAAATGGCCAACTCAAAAATAAATAAATAAATAAATAAATAAGTAAATAAATAAATAAATGAATAAATAAATAATTGAATTACTAAATGAATGAATAAATAAATTATTTAATGAATAAAATAACTAAATAAATACACAGCGCCTTTAGTAATTATGTAAATGATCGAATAATTTGATATGTTTTTCAAGTTTATATAAAATTAAGAATTTTCTTCTTAATAAAGGAATACCTCTAAATAAAATTAAAATGGTAAGAATTTTAGAACATTTAATTATTGTTTTAAATATTCTTTTTTAAGAATAACCAACGTGTGCAGACAGTTGTCAACCTAGAATATACAACAATATCAGCAAGAAAACTTACCCCGATTTAACCTTTTGACCTTTTTTACTTCCTGTTTGTCTACCGGTGGCGCCATTTTTGTTTCTATTGGTAGCTCCATCCTTTGTAATAAATTCAATGTCAATAGTACAGTCATGTTTCCTCTCAAGATAATCTTTAAACGATTCACCGACTGAATCCTTAAAAATCTTCGCAAGCAATATTTTATCTTCTTCTATAATTGAGAAAAAATTGTAGCTGATTTTATTGGATATTAAACAATAACGATCTAATTATCATAAATAATAACACTCATTATTATTAACAATACAAAAACACATTATCATCATCATCGTCATTGTCGTCTTCGTCGTCGTCGTCATCATAAGTAGCAGCAGCACCAACTGCTGGATAAAAACACTTTAGGTATGAAAATTGAAACATTCAAACTAACACCAACACAACCACCATCATTATCAACATCATCATCATCATCATCATCATCAAAGGTAGCAGTAGTAGCAACATCAGCAGCAATATAAAAAAGAACGCGTAAAAAACTTGCTTGTTAGTTCTACGAATGGAAAAGGCTACCTGAAAGTCATTCAAAGGTAAGTAAAAATGCTGTAGGGACTAACAAGTCTGAAGTATACGACTCACCGTGTTCACATACGTTATCCATATTAATAGGAACAGATTCATAATCTCTTGTCAATTTGCAACCTCTAGTTTTTCTTTGTCGTGCATCACGTGCAGATTCTAGTGAACTGTCTGAAGATTTGTCGCTTTGTTGGTCATCACTAAATATTTTCGGTTGCCGCGGGTTGTATGAATGTTCACTACTACTAGACTGGTCACTTAAATCGTTTGAATCATCGTTGCAATAAAAATAGTTTTCATCAATGGAAGATTCCTCTGAACTTGATCCTCTATCAATATCGTTTATTCTCTTATTTTTCAGAAGACTGACGATCTGGTCATGAAAGGGGTGGTAATAAGGCTCCACATCAATGCTATATCCACATGGCGAATGTCGTCTGCTCAAAATATTCTCTAAAACTTAATACAAAGGTTAAAAAATTGTCTAAAAATAATGAATTAAAGTTTATCGTATATAAGCTGTGAAATGCATGCACGTATAGGTATCATCATCATCATCATCATCATCACCATCACTAGCAACAACAACAACAACAGCAAAGGCCGAGTAACTGACATCTAAAGCAAACATTAACATCTTGTTTTATTGTACAAAGGAAAAAAATAGCATATATATATATATATGTTGGATTTTGTCAAGCTATTTTAAAATCGAAGACAGCCTACCTTTTGATGGATATTTAAATGTTATTATGGCAATTTGTGAATATATTTTTAATGAAACTGGTGAATTTGACGTATTTCCACAGTCACGTGATCGGAAGTAAGATTCCAACATGTCCGACCTTAGTCCGCATGGTAAATCAATAATAACTATGCCAATTGGTGGATAAAGCAACTGCACAGATATGACTTGTCTGTTTAGTTTTCTTCTAGATATGTTTCTTTTACATCTCGATATGTCTATTTGAAAAAGATCAAAAGGATTTCAGTTAAATCAAAAAATCAAACATGCATTAATTTTCAAAAATGCAAATTGTGCGGGATGGGGGTAGGGAGTTGAGTTATGATGCATTATCATTGCTGCCAGGTTTTGAATGATAAACCTTCTTGTACTAAAAGTGGATTGGGTTCAGGTATATAATGCATTCATCACGATTTTTACATATATCAAGAAAGTCCTTGGACAGCGGAGGAAACCGGAGTACCTGGACAAAACAACTCATCTTTGGCAAGTGAACTATTGTCCGAGTGGGATTCGGACACAGGGGATAAATAAATCGCGCTGTTATGTGAGTAGACAACTCTTTATACCACTCGATCACAAAACCCATAAAACTGAATATAGGGCAAGTGAACCAATAAAAAGGTTAACGTTTACGGGTTAAAATAAATAATTAAATAAATAAATGAATAAATAAAAGCCTTCTATATTCTCAGCGCAATGACATAACAGCATTCAGTGATGTTGTTCATTTACTTTGTATTATCATACAAAAAGGTTAAAAGACACTTTGAAGTGTGTATGTGATAAAGGTTTAACTTTAAAGACTTATGTGTCATAGTAAATGCTACATTTAGTTCATTACCTTCGATAGGCTCTATAAGCTTCACCAGAGCAACATGATCAAAGCCCTCAGAAAAGTAAATGTCTTTTACATTACACGAGCAGACATCTTCTATATATTCGACAAGGTCATCTTCATCTACGCCATTAGGAATATCCTAAACGAGACATGGATTTGGAAAAAAGCAAATTCATTTAGTGTTGTTCAAATTTAAATGAAAATTTAAATTTAAGAAAATCATTAATAGACCCACGTGTAGAAATATTCTTTTTTAGATTATTTATTTCAAATATGAAAAACTATTGACAAATCAAATTATTCATCTTTGAAGTTTGTTTATGATGTATTAAGTAAGCGGCAGACTGAGTAAATTACCTTTGAGATAGCTGGTCATGTTGCCGAGGACTGCTTATAGTGGTCCATATAAGCCTTATTGTTCCAGAGTCAACAATCACGGTGTGTGTATTTCTCTCATAATGCGGAAGCTATTGGAGAGAACACGATATCAAAATGTACACATGGACAGTCGGAAAAGGACGACTCTTACATACAATTGTTAATTTTGGTCTATATTCTGATCCATACTGGTCAGGTTACATCCGAACTTCGGTTTTCAGTGTTATAATGAACTTGTCATGTGCTTTGTGCTGGTATTAAGTTTCTATTATAAAATTGTTTATGACCATACCACATACTGAATAACTTCAATAACTTAAAGCGTCGATATATCTATTTTTAAAATTTTTCAACACAAAATAGTAGCGACGGTTTTTTCACGCCCAATATCAAACTATTTCACTTCTATGAGTTTTTGGATAAAAAGAGAAAACCGAAGTTCCAAGAAAAAAATCATGGATTTTCGGCATGCGAACTGACAATCTTTCTCACGCTATGATGTGCTCGAGTGGGATTCAAACCTAGGCGGTTAGACCACTCGGTCACCGACGTTTCTAGAAAATAGGATCACTAAATCAAAACAATGAGTTCTTCAAGGTGTTCGATAAGTTATCAAAGTGCTTCCTGTGATTGACTTATATTTCAAGTACGTCTGTTGATATAAAGTTTAAGTATTTAACACAAATACCTGTTAAATTTTGATGTGCCATATGTGTACATTTCGGAAAATCATTCCTCATTAGTGACACTAAGGGGCTGAAAAGTGTAATGGATGAAAAAAATACATAAGCCAAACAGTTGAAAATTAATGAATCCAAAGTTACAAAATTAATTAAATCCAAATCCAGCTAAGGCTTTGCATAGGAATCCAGAAAAGAAATTATCAAACTGAAACAATAAGCTATACTCACGCTAACTGCAATAATTCTGTCGAGATCAGTACCATCTTTATAGAGAGTTAAAGGACTAAATCCCTTGTGTTTGGACATTATTCCACTTCATTAGTTATTCTTCCTTTTATATTGATCTAATTTTGAAATATAATTAACTCAGATTTAAATTTTTAAATAATAATGTTTAGCAGTTGTGATTTGTCACGAGGAAATTTAAGTACAATGAAAACGAAAAGTTTCATAAATGTTTCATACATAGTTACATGTTACAGCCCGGAAACCTGATTAAATGCATGACTATGATAATAGTTTATTTGACAGGAAGAAAATTTTATTATGATAAACAAGGAAATTTTAAAAAAAAAAAACTTATTTTAATTTCAATAATCTGACGTATCTACTCGATGTGTGTAAGGATGGATTGTATTATAATTATAATATGATAATTTATATACAGAGTTGTAATGAAAAGCTCTTTTGATAAAATTGGTTAAGGTTTTGACCTAAAATTAGAGATTGCACCCTTATTGTTATGGATTTACCAGATAAATTCTATAAATAGCTTTAAATGATTCATATACGAGAGTAATTTATATTAATATAAAATAAAATACATAATCAATTTTTTTAACTTTCCTTTAAACTTTTAGCCTTTAATGGTTACATTTTACATAGATTTACCTATACGTGGTAGTATAATTAACAACATACAGTATATTTCATGTTCACAACCAATTTGTATGGCTTGAACAAGAAATTGTTTATAACATTCTAAGTATTTTTGAGGACCGAACAGATGAAGAGTGAAATGTCAGCAAGTTCAATTAAAAAGGGAAGAAGAAGGAGAAGAGGAAGGGATATTTTTAGGGGGGAGGGGTTGGGGGAGAGGGGAAGAAATCACATTTAAATGTAGAAATTTAGTAAAAGAAAAGACTGTTATTCGTGCTAAAATAGCATTAAGAACCTAAAATATTTCGATTTAACTGAAACCTATTAAATTAGTGTTTGTTCCTACATTAAACCAAAAATATTTTTTCATGGTTATCTCAATATGGGTTTATCTATGTGCTTTGTCTGTCTGTTTTCATTGGTAAAGTTGCTTTTTTTGTCTTCTGTTAGCTTGATAGTCTTATTTATGTCTTGATGAGTTATAATCAGTTATCTCAATATGGGTTTATCTATGTGTTTTGTCTGTCTGTTTTCATTGGTAAAGTTGCATTTTTTCGACTTCTGTTAGCTTGATAGTCTTATTATGTTTTGATGAGTTATAATCAGTTATCTCAATATAGGTTTATCTATGTGCTTTATCTGTCTATTTTCATTGGTAAAGTTGCATTTTTTCGTCTTCTGTTAGCTTGATAGTTTTATTTATGTTTTGATGAGTTATAATCAGTTATCTCAATATGGGTTTATCTATGTGCTTTATCTGTCTATTTTCAATGGTAAAGTTGCATTTTTTCGTCTTCTGTTAGCTTGATAGTTTTATTTATGTTTTGATGAGTTATAATCAGTTATCTCAATATGGGTTTATCTATGTGCTTTATCTGTCTATTTTCAATGGTAAAGTTGCATTTTTTCGTCTTCTGTTAGCTTGATAGTCTTATTTATGTTTTGATGAGTTATAATCAGTTATCTCAATATTGGTTTGTCTTTGTGCTTTATCTGTCTATTTTTATTGGTCAAGTTGCATTTTTTTCGTCTTCTGTTAGCTTGATAGTCTTATTTATGTTTTGATGAGTTATAATCAGTTATCTCAATATGGGTTTGTCTATGTGCTTTATTTTTCTATTTTCATTTGTAGAGTTGCTTTTTTTTCATTTTCTTAATTGCTTTGATTGTAGCCACATAATATTGTTTCTTGTCAGTTAAAATTTCCATATTCTATTGGGAATCAGGTATGGTAAGTGTAAAATACCTAATTAAATTAAAATATTAGTATCTTTATTAAAAGTATCAAGGATAATTGCAATTTATGTTTGCAATTTATCGAATTTCGCAGTAATATATTATATATATATATATATGTGTGTGTGTTATATATCCCCGCCAAAAAAATGAAAACAAATAATTTTTTTTTTTAAATTTTATTTAAAAATAAGTGTATTAATATATAAGAATGTACATTAAAACAATCACATAACAAAGTATGAAAATTGCTTGAAGATAGTAGATTATTATTTTTTGTTCATAATGACAGTTTCTTCCGTTTTATATATTTTAAACATACAATATGTAATGAAAAGTCACTTTAAAAAAGCTGATCAATTTCTTTAGAATTCGATTTTTGTTCAAAAAAATTCCTGAAGATAAGGTTCATAATGACACTGTTTCTACGATTTTAAAATTATTTTAACATGTAACTAATGTATACACACAGTGTTTCTTTTTTCTTTTTCTTTTTTTTTTAAACTGTATCATTTGTTAGAAATTTGACTTGTTGGAAATTTGACTTCTCATTTATAGAATTTTTTTCAGATGATCTAAATATGTTTTTTTTCTGTCAGGAGACAAAACGTATCGTTTAGAAAAAGAACCTTGTCAGTAGCAACGAATACATGTAAGTGAAAAAAGATGTTATTATTTATGTCTGTTTATATATAAATTTATTTGTGCCGTGCTATATACTTGATGTTCTAGTTTTAAAAATGTTAATTAAATACAGGATAAAAATGGTTAATAACGATATAACTAAAAGTATAAAAAATTAGGTAAGAATGATCAAACATTGGCATTTGATACTAAAAAAAGAATAGAAAAAAAGAAAAATGGGGTTTGTTCCGGTTGTAAAGATTTTTTTTTTTTTTTTTTTTAAAAATATCTGTGCGTGAAGTTCTGACAATTCCACATAATGGCCATGGAATAACACAAAGGTTTTAGTTGAATAGTTGAATCTTGGTTATTATCATTATCGTCAACTTAGTATTGGAAAAAAACTGAAAATTTGAATATGTTGTTTTATTTCTCATATGCCTTTGACGGCAAGACCATGATGCGCTGACATTAAACAAAAGTAAAAATATTTACATTCAAAAGTATGTTGGTAAAAAGTTTTTAAAATAATTATATAATTATAAATGTTTATTAAAAAAATATTTTTCAATCATACTATTACAATATTTGTCAATCAACATGTAAACATAAGATAGATATTTCTCACATAAAACATGATTATAAACTATCTGTTTATGGAAAACAAGAGGGCCATGAAGGACCTGGACGCTCACCTGAAAATGATGTACACTCAGCTTGATTTTGGCAAACTGGAGCTTCTATTCTTAAAAGAGATTTTTCCTATATTTCGAGCTAGTGACCTACCTATTGACCAAACATGACCCATATAAGAACTTGAGCTAGCTTTTGTCAGGAGGATCATTCTGAGCCAGTTTGATAAGATTGGTCTAAAATTGACCCCTCATATGTGTTAACAAAGTTTTTATATAATTTTACCTAGTGACCTACTTATTGACCCAACATAGCCCCTATACGAACTCGAGCTAGCTTTTGTCAAGAGCATCATTCTGACTAATTTTGATGAAGATTGCACTAAAATTGGGGCCTCAGGAGTGTTAACAACGTTTTTATATAATTTGACCTAGTGACCTATTTACTGACCCAACTGGCCCATATACGACCTTGAGCTAACTTTTGTCAAGAGGATCATTCTGACTAAGTTTGATAAAGATTGGACTAAAATTGGGGCCTCAGGTGTGTTCACATGGTTTTTTTTTTACAATTTGACCTAGTGACCAACTTATTGAACCAACATGACCCATATAATAACTTGAGCTAACTTTTGTCAAGAGGATCATTCTGAATAAGTTTGATTAAGATTGCACTTAAATTGTGGCCTCAGGAGTGTTTACAATCAAAAGTTCACGCACGACGGACAATGAACCATCACAATAGCTCACTTGAGCACTTTGTGCTCAAGTGAGCTAAAAAGAGAGCTGCAAATCTAAGACACCTGTTCACAATCACTCCCGACTAACCTTAACTTAATTTTATGAAAGTTTTGATAATTTTCATGATTCTACAAAAAAGCAGAATGCAGTATCAAAAATCGTGCTAACAACTTTAAAAATTTAAAAAAAAAAAAAATTTTAAATTTGCAAAACTGATGTTGAATATTATGTTAGTTAAGGAATGATTGTGAACTTGGTACTGTATGCATATAATGCCATAGATAAGATAAATTGATATCAAAACTCAAATATATATAAAATTATATTACAATATATTAAATAAAACTTTGTTGGACCTGTATATAAATGTCTCAGATGAGCAAATATTGAAAAGTTATCACATCATGTGTTTTCGTAATCATACGATCAATTTCTAAACTTAAGTGATTGAACACAAGTTCAGTACTTCATCAAAAAACAACAATTCTGAGGATCCAAAGTTTGTCAAGATTCATTACAAAATAACAATAAAATTTGAAAAGTTTATATCCATACTTCATTATTTTAGGATAAAAAAGGCTTTTTTGACGGAGGTTTCACAGAATACATCCTAAATCTCAGCCTCGGTTTAAAGCTGCAGTTTCTTTTTAACAAAATGCCAAAAATTATAGAGTTAGCTTGTTTCGCCAATATCTTGACATTTGAATGTAACTGAATTAATTTTACATATAGTAATAGTAATAGCTATATACACCAGCGCATATACGATAAATGTATTGCGCAATGGGACTTTTTATAAACAGAGAATAGTTAAAGTGAGTATTTTATCTACGGTGAGAAGAGTTAAAAGTCATATTTGTAGACAATAAATGTTCCACATTTATAGGATATTGCATGTACAACAAATTCCACAAATGATCACAATGTTCATTTCATATATTTTATATAAACACGGGGGATTGAGAAAAGAATCTAAAAAAATCCACTGAATCCTCCTGAGGTTTACTTTATCATTTTAACGTCTTTCTTAAGAGTATATATATGATACATACAATACCCTTCTTCTTGAGCAAGATTGTATATCAAAACTATTTAATTTTAATGATTTATATAACCAGAATGAATCTGATGTCTAAAATCCATCAAAAATTGTTTACATTTTGTGCATCTGATATCCATCGTTTACAACATAAGGTCGACCTTTTTCCTGGTCACCCATATAGCCCATATTTTGTTTTCCCTGTTTTCCATTCATTGCGTCGTCAAAAGCTGGTGCATTGATTGGCTGATAACGCCCAGTCCTGTCTTCGTCAAGAGCTGGTCCCCAATGTGGCTCTGGTTTTATAGCATTCCGTAACTAAAAAAAGATGAAATAAGTCAAAACAAACGTGTTCTCATGGAAATGTCCGATTGGACATGAACTGTTATGTTTTTTGTTTTATTGAATATAGATATTGACTGCTTACGTAACAAGAAACAGAATAAAACAAATTAGATAGGAAAACAAGATATTATGACGTGATATTTAGTGTTGATTCTTCTAAATATTCACACTGTTTTAGATGAATATCCGATATATATACTGTGCAAAAAGACACCACATATCAATTGGTATCATTATCATTGCTTAGAATTTCCTTTTTTAAAAAGTCGCTAAAGTTTTGCACGGAAAATTCTTCGCGTAGGTGTTAAGAGAACTTTTTTTTTATTTTAATGCTTTCAAGAGTGCAAAACTTACAAAGATATTAAAAACAGCCTGACGCTAGCACTACAATTCATAAGGGGTATAGAATAATTTATGGTGACCAATTAATTGAAAGTACTTGGTAAACTGGAGATGGTAGTCTAATGATCAATTAAATTGACAAATGGTTTTTTTTTTTCTATTTGAAGCTAAGTAGAGTGTAGTAGAGTAATGTTGCTTTGCGGCTTAGCCAATATTATTTGATAATCATATGTATCGATACGATGAATTCTTAAATAATAGGAGAACTGAAGAACAATGAGAAATAACTGACCATTCATTCATTACGCAAGCTGACAACTCTCTTTCATTAGGATTTACAGAAATGGGATTCTTACCCAGGCAATGAAAGCCGTCCAGATGAATAAGAACTCTTTACACCGCTTCGCCAATAAGACCACAAAGCCCCCAAAAGAATCAATCAATAGATAATTTACAACTTATATCCAATTTTTGAAAGATCTTAGAAATAATATGTCAGACATGTATTAAGAAATATCATAATAAATTGTGACCAACTGATTGAATTTGATGGCAGTTCACGTGTATTATTAACTTTGCCAGCTTTCAAAGTTTTTACTTTTTTGGGGGATTGTGATCTGGACAAGGACTGGTATGTTTGTGTTTTTGGGATTGTGATCTGGACAAGGACTGTATGTTTGTGTTTTTGGGATTGTGATCTGGACAAGGACTTGTATGTTTGTTGTTTGGGATTGTGATCCGGACAAGGACTGGTATGTTTTGTTTTTGGGGATTGTGATCTGGACAAGGACTGGTATGTTTGTGTTTTTGGGATTGTGATTTGGACAAGGACTGGTATGTTTGTGTTTTTTGGGGATTGTGATCTGGACAAGGACTGTATTTGTGTTGTTTGGGATTGTGGATCTGGACAAGGACTGGTATGTTTGTGTTTTTGGGGATTGTGTCTGGACAAGGACTGGTATGTTTGTGTTTTTGGGATTGTGATCTGGACAAGGACTGGTATGTGTTGTTAGTTGTTTTGGGGATTGTGATCTGGACAAGGACTGGTATGTTTGTGTTTTTGGGGATTGTGGATCTGGACAAGGACTGGTATGTTTGTGTTTTTGAGGATTGTGATCTGGACAAGGACTGGTATGTTTGTGTTTTTGGGATTGGGATCTGGACAGGACTGGTATGTTTGTGTTTTTGGGATTGTGATCTTGACAGGATGGTATGTTTGTTTTTGGATTGTGATCGGGACAAGGACTGGTATGTTGTGTTTTTGGGATTGTGATCTGGGACAAAGACTGGTATGTTTGTGTTTTTGGGGATTGTGATCTGGACAAGGACTGGTATGTTTGTGTTTTGGGATTGTGATCTGGACAAGGAATGGTATGTTTGTGTTTTTGGGATTGTGATCTGGACAGGACTGGTATGTTGTGTTTTTGGGATTGTGATCTGGACAAGGACTGGGTATGTTTGTGTTTTTGGGATTGTGATCTGGACAAGGACTGGATGTTTGTGTTTTTGGGATTGTGATCTGGACAAGGACTGGCTATGTTGTGTTTTATTGGGATTGTGATCTTGGACAAGGACTGGTATGTTTGTGTTTTTGGGATTGTGATCTGGACAAGGACTGGTATGTTTGTGTTTTTGGGATTGTGATCTGGACAAGACTGGTATGTTTGTGTTTTTTGGGATTTGTGATCTGGACAAGGACTGGTATGTTTGTGTTATTGGGATTGTGATCTGGACAAGGACTGGTATGTTTGTGTTTTTGGGGATTGTGATCTGGACAAGGACTGGTATGTTTGTGTTTTTGGGATTGTGATCTGGACAAGGACTGGTATGTTTGTGTTTTTGGGATTGTGATCTGGACAAGGACTGGTATGTTTGTGTTTTTGGGATTGTGATCTGGACAAGGACTGGTATGTTTGTGTTTTTGGGATTGTGATCTGGACAAGGACTGGTATGTTTGTGTTTTTGGGATTGTGATCTGGACAAGGACTGGTATGTTTGTTTTGGGGATTGTGATCTGGACAAGGACTGGTATGTTTGTTTTTGGGATTGTGATCTGGACAAAGACTGGTATGTTTGTTTTGGGGATTGTGATCTGGACAAGGACTGGTATGTTTGTTTTTGGGATTGTGATCTGGACAAGGACTGGTATGTTTGTTTTGGGGATTGTGATCTGGACAAGGACTGGTATGTTTGTGTTTTTGGGATTGTGATCTGGACAAAGACTGGTATGTTTGTGTTTTTAGGGATTGTGATCTGGACAAGGACTGGTATGTTTGTTTTTGAGATTATGATCTGGACAAGGACTGGTATGTTTGTTTTGGGGATTGTGATCTGGACAAGGACTGGTATGTTTGTGTTTTTGGGATTGTGATCTGGACAAGGACTGGTATGTTTGTGTTTTTGGGATTGTGATCTGGACAAGGACTGGTATGTTTGTGTTTTGGGGATTGTGATCTGGACAAGGACTGGTATGTTTGTGTTTTTGGGATTGTGATCTGGACAAGGACTGGTATGTTTGTGTTTTGGGGATTGTGATCTGGACAAAGACTGGTATGTTTGTGTTTTTGGGATTGTGATCTGGACAAGGACTGGTATGTTTGTTTTTGAGATTATGATCTGGACAAGGACTGGTATGTTTGTGTTTTTTGGGATTGTGATCTGGACAAGGACTGGTATGTTTGTGTTTTTGGGGATTGTGATCTGGACAAAGACTGGTATGTTTGTGTTTTTGGGATTGTGATCTGGACAAGGACTGGTATGTTTGTTTTTGAGATTATGATCTGGACAAGGACTGGTATGTTTGTGTTTTTGGGATTGTGATCTGGACAAAGACTGGTATGTTTGTGTTTTTGGGATTGTGATCTGGACAAAGACTGGTATGTTTGTGTTTTTGGGATTGTGATCTGGACAAGGACTGGTATGTTTGTTTTTGAGATTATGATCTGGACAAGGACTGGTATGTTTGTGTTTTTGGGATTGTGATCTGGACAAAGACTGGTATGTTTGTGTTTTTGGGATTGTGATCTGGACAAGGACTGGTATGTTTGTGTTTTTGGGATTGTGATCTGGACAAGGACTGGTATGTTTGTGTTTTTGGGGATTGTGATCTGGACAAAGACTGGTATGTTTGTGTTTTTGGGATTGTGATCTGGACAAGGACTGGTAAGTTTGTTTCACATCAATATCTTTAAGAATAAGGAACCCATTTTTAACTTAGAAGTACTTACTCCTCCCTTTCGGATGAGCTGAACTATGGCACCTATAACTACGGCTGCCAATGGAGCTGTAACCATCATCCAGCCAAGTCCCTGTGCCCAGTCCGGAAAGACGTAACTGCCGTAGTAAGCCTTTGTGTATTTCACACCAGACATAATGACAATAAACTGTAAACAAAAACAACATCAAAACCCGTAACAGCAAACAAAAAGAAAAAAGAACACTATGAAAAATGTACAATAATAATCAACATCCCTACATCAATTAATTTTTACCCAAGTCAACTATAATATGTTTCTTTAAGCACTTGATCATTTCTTTTTCATTTACAATATGAACTTGAATAATTAATCTAGAGATTATCATCTCTGTTAATATTATGCTTAAAATGTTAATAAAATAAGAGGTATTATAATTCTAAGGTTAAAGGAAATTCAGTTACTTGTAAGAAAAAAGAAAATAGATGTTTTTGTCACTCCGGAAGTGACATATTTTAAGCAAAACTGACAAATTGCAAAGGAATAATGTTGTATATAATTTTGAAATAATGAAATCACCTCCAAACTAAAGCGAGAAGTTTAAATATATACTTCTTAGCTTTGAGTTAAAAAATATTTCTATATATATTAGAACGATTTGCGCATCAATTAAAAAACTGTCTCCATTTTATTTGTTTTAAGACAACACGACTAACGACTGAGAATTTATCTTTCTTTTCAAAATTTTCAAAGTTAGACACATTTTTAATAGAAAGAAAAACTCTTACCAAAATGGATACTGGTGTTATGAATAACCACGTGACATACCAATAAATCCAGCGCCAGTTAGCATGGTAACCAAGCATCATCTCAATATCTTTACGGAAGTTGTTTATACCTGTAATGCATGAATGTAAAAAGTGAATAACTAATTAACATAAGAAGGTTTGTGATGCTCTAATATATTAGTTAGCAATATATCAACGTTATCATTCGTTATGAATATATAAGTATAGCTTTATCATACAGTGTTGAGTTTTTTAATTGTTTGCAGCTTATCATACAGTGACATCTAAACAAAAGCTTGTCACAACACACACACACACACACACACACACACACGTAATTTACATTTAATATCACTTTATTTTGTAATTGGACCACAATCGTGTCTTACGCTTTACTCCAGATTCTTTGACGTATATGGGTGTTTTCCGTTCTGGATCGAGTATTAAAGAAAGCGGAGTTATCTTGAAGAACATCCAACCTTCAGCAAGCGGAATGACAAACTATGATCTACCCCAAATGGAATTCGAATCTAGGCTTAGACAGGCATTTTGTTTCTTATGATAAACCTACCGTATACATAGCAGACAGCTATAAGTTCCATCATACTTATGATCATTAGATTGTAACTGCCAGAATACCAATCAATCAGTGTCAGTACATAGATACCTCCCTGTTATAAAAAATTAAAAAATTACAAAACTATACAAAATACACAATATAAATGATGAGGAAACTGGAGTGCCAGAAAAAGCATCTACTTTCGGCAAGCAAATTGACACTGGGATGCTTACGAGCATTATTTATACCTCTCGGTTTCCAAGGCCTCGAATCAGTAAAAATCAGTAGTAATCCTAATAAATTTTTTCTCATTATGACATTTATCAAAATATTAAAGTTTTTGTTTTGTTAGTTATTTTTTTGACATATCTAAAACTAAACTAGAAACACATAATGATATAGTTAATTCCTCCGTTATTTTCTTTGTTTATTTTATTTGGGTTTTTTTAATACCTATCCCAATCAACTATCCACTAATTTTGCAATTTTTGTTCTTGTTATGGATATTGACCTTTGAACCCTTGGAGGGCAAAATAAATTATTTAATATCAAGACAACCATTCTATCCTTTCTCCCGTTAATCGCTGATTGAATATCTTACCTTTGGGGTACAATAACAAAATAAGTAAAATGTGTCAAAATTTAGATAACTAACCCTTTTCTCTCGGTAATCGCTGATTTAGGTAACTTACCTTTTTAACCTGTGGAATGCCTACAACAAATCCGAACTCACTTTTATAACCTGCGCACAACCTAGAACAAATCCAAACTCACCTCTGTAACCAGTGAATTACTTAGAACAAATTCGAACTTACCTCTGTAACCTGTGGAATACCTAAAAATATTCCGAATTTACTTTTGTAACAAGTGGAATACTTAGAACAAATTCCGAACTTACCTGTGTAACCTGCGGAATAAATGGAACAAATTCCGAACTTACCTTTGTAACCTGTGGAATACCTAGAACAAATTTTGAACTTACCTTTGTAACCTTTGGAATACTTAGAACAAATCAGAACTTACCTTTGTACCCTGTGGAATACCTAGAACAAATTCCAAACTTACCTTTGTAACCTGTGGAATACTTAGAACAAATCAGAACTTACCTTTGTAACCTGTGGAATACCTAGAACAATCCAAACTTTCCTTTGTAACCTGTGGAATACTAAGAACAAATCAGAACTTACCTTTGTGCCCTGTGGAATACCTAGAACAATCCAAACTTTCCTTTGTAACCTGTGGAATACTAAGAACAAATCAGAACTTATCTTTGTACCCTGTGGAATGCCTGGAACAAATTCCAAATTAAACTGACCTTTGTAACCTGTGGAATACTTAGAACAAATCAGAACTTACCTTTGGAAGCTGTGGAATACCTAGAACAAATTTTGAAACTTACCTTTGTAACCTGTGGAATACTTAGAACAAATCAGAACTTACCTTTGTGCCCTGTGGAATACCTAGAACAATCCAAACTTACCTTTGTAACCTGTGGAATACTTAGAACAAATCAGAACTTACCTTTGTGCCCTGTGGAATACCTAGAACAATCCAAACTTTCCTTTGTAACCTGTGGAATACTAAGAACAAATCAGAACTTACCTTTGTAACCTGGGGAATACCTAGAACAAATCCAATCATACAGCAACAGAACGTATAGAGAGCTTTGTGTCTACGTAGATACTTGGGGAACATATCAGAGAAAGCACTTAGAATTGTCTCCATCATGGCAAACTAAAACAAAGATATAAAAGTAACATAGAAGGTGTTGGGAAGATATTTCATAAATCAGACACCACTTTAATCATTCCAAAATATTTTTCAAGAAAACCTGTTTATTTTTGATGACCATTTCGGTAATTCATTCATCATCAGTGAAAATACAGGTTGAAAACATTGATAGATAAAAAATATTATCCAAACATTTGAAAACAATGAACCCAAAGCTGTTAAACCGCATGAATTCAAATCCAACAAACCTTAGTTCTAATTAGATTTTAAAAAATTAAGACAGCTAAACATTTAGCTACATGACACGTTTTCTGAAAGCACAAACTACTGTCTATTGAGTTAGAGGATATCCTCGGAGAGTTTCACTCCACCAGATTGGGTACCCGCCTAGGGTTAGAAAAATATTGAACAAAACATCTGTTTTGTTTTGATGTGCTATATGCATGTGTACAGTTTTTTATTACTTATTTCTCATTTGTGACACTAGGGGGCCGAAAATACTTATAAACAAACACCGTAACCAAAATTCTTTGTATTTTATTTGTTCCTTTAATAATCAGAGCTACATGGCTTTATAATTAAGTCTTTGTGCTGCTTACAGTTTTCTTTGAGCAATGAAAATTATCATGATGGACTATAAAACATGAAATAAAACCGTAAATGGTAAAAAGTCATAACTAAATTGTTGATTTGATCCAACAACTATTTTTAAAACTATAGTGAACAATCGTATTACCTGACTGTCTAAACCGAGCGTGAATATCATAAAGAAGAAGAGGAAGGCCCAAATTGGTGGAGATGGAAGTCTAGCAATGCCTTCTGGGTACGCTACAAAAGCTAATCCTGGCCCTGAAATCAGATAACAAAACGTTTCAGTATTACGATTTTCATGCTCTTTTACAAAGTAATGAAAAACTTAGTTTTATCAAAATTTTATTTATTCATTTACTTATTTAATTACACAATGAAGTGTTACAGGGCAGTTGAATTATTAGGAAGATGATATATATATATATATATATATATATATATATATATATATATATATATATATATATATATATATATATGATATTGTCTGAGAGACATCAGATCATACAGTTTCGACATTCTTTGGACAAGTGATCTAAGAAAAGCCAATCAGATTATAGCTCTTTTCATTTTGACCGCTTAAAATAATTTTTTCAACTATACTAAAAATAGCAGCTGTTTTGATTATATAATTGTTTTAGTCTTAAATTCATTCCTCATCATTGACACCAGAGACCGAAAAAGTTGATATATAGAACATTTCAAAAATTCGAAAATAATGAATCAGAAGTTCCAAAATAATTGAATCCAATTCCAGCTATTGGATGCTTTGAATGGGGGAACAAAGCATAGTTTTAATTAAATTTCAAAAATTAAGACGCCGAAAATTTTGCAACACTTTCAAAGTACTGCAGACTGAGTTATGGATATCCGAGAAACGGATGGGGGACAACCGATCGAAATAAATAACTTTATTCATAGACATCTTCGATATGATGGCTGGAAGAGATAAGAATTTTTTTTGGCCCTGGGTTTGTTAAGTCGGCGCTTTAGACCATTCAGTTGTAAAATTGTCTGGAATTTATACTCGCAGATTTGCATTTAAATAAATAAAACATACCACTGTCGGCTACTTCCGCTACCGGGACATTTGTAATGTAGGACATGTATCCTAGCAACGAAAATATGGCGAATCCTGCAAACACACTAGTTCCACAATTAATAAGTGATACAATCCAAGCATCCCTGTAAAAGATAACACATGCTTATTTTCTAAATAAATATTTATTTCTTCTTATTTACTCTAAAAGAAAATTTATGTATGTATAGAGACGCTGCAAGTAAACGGATAATGACTACACAGT
>CM056604.1:4450725-4508225 GCA_029721355.1 Tegillarca granosa | reverse complement strand
AGGTTTTTTGTATTTTCCAGGTACACTGGTTTTTGGTATTCTCCAGGTACACCGGTTTTTTGTATTCTCCAGGTACACCGGTTTTTGGTATTCTCCAGGTACACCGGTTTTTAGTATTCTCCAGGTACACCGGTTTTAGGTATTCTCCAGGTACACCGGTTTTTGGTATTCTCCAGGTACACCGGTTTTTGGTATTCTCCAGGTGCACCGGTTTTTGGTATTCTCCAGGTACACCGGTTTTTGGTATTCTCCAGGTACACCGGTTTTTAGTATTCTCCAGGTACACCGGTTTTTTGTATTCTCCAGGTACACCGGTTTTTGGTATTCTCCAGGTACACCAGTTTTTGGTATTCTCCAGGTACACCGGTTTTTGGTATTCTCCAGGTACACCAGTTTTTGGTATTCTCCAGGTACACCGGTTTTTCTACCATGCCAATACCGATTTCCTTATTTAAGTCAAAAACGATTGACTGCGGTGTAAAAAGCTGTAATATACCTTTTTAATGTAATGAAATGATAAAATTAAAAAAAAAAAAGGTATATTACAATGCCATTTCAAAATGTTGTTGTAATTAAGAAAATTTCTGCATCTGTGCCGATAATGGTGTAGTATCTACATGTACATATTATTTATAAACTTTTGTGCCTATGGTAACGGCACAAAATGTAAAAAAACTCATTTTATTTGAAAAAGGGACAAAAGCTAAGGGTATCGAATATGACCTAGAGGAACTATAAAGGGTCGACTAACTTACCTATAAATAATGGATTGACCGACCACACGGTGATGGGCCCTTGTGATGCAAACTGTCCCAGACATAACTCAAAGTAGAAAATAGGTATACCGGCAATGAACAACATGATAGCGTACGGGATAAGGAAGGCACCTGTGAAAAAATGTAGATTATTATACATTGAGCAAAAATTATAGATTAATGGACATTCTATAAATTAGAATAACAAGATTGTAAGCGATATAATACTATAAACCACCAACGCACCACCTACCCATCCCCAAAAAAGAAAGAAATAAAGAAAAGAAAGACAAAAAAAGAAAGAAAAGCATATTATAATGAACGAAACTCTGACAATGACAACGGCTACAGTTTTTGAAATAAAAACCATAAGCGACGAAAGCGTCGATTTCTCAAATTTTGAAGGTATTAAATTAAAAAATAAATAAGACCGTCAAAACGACTGTAAGAGAGAGCATTAATATAATAATTAATCAAAGGTTTTAATAGCATAATGATAGCGTCTAAAAATGTGTCGATATGACAATTTATCAAGACGTCAATATTGCAAAAAGAGCGTTTCTATTACAACCCTAGCCATGGAGGCGTCAAAATTACAACCACAAAGGCGTCGATATCGTTGAAATATAATATCCATATTTGAACCATTTAAATTGAAAGAGAAAGAGAACATTTTTTTTAAACTAACCTCCTCCATTTCTGTAACACAGATATGGAAATCTCCAAACATTTCCCAAACCAACAGCATATCCTATACAGGACAAAAGAAAGTCTAACTTTCCAGTCCAATTCCCTCTCTCTATTATCTCCTTGTCCTAAAAAAATAAAACAGATTTTTTTATTTGAAGCACTAGTAAACATCGTGTTTATACTGGGGTGAATCTTGCACATGCTTGGTTGTATACGTTCTGAAACGAAATATCATGTAGTTGAAAAAAATGCACTTGGCAAAAGCCAATGTAACCAAGACAACGGAACAACAAACAAAATGAACCAGGAAATAGGACTAGAAAAGAAGAACAAAAATAGAACAATTGCTTATAAAACTCAATATTGGTGTCTTATCTTGCATATGAATTACATTGATATTGTTTGTAAAATTTCGAAAAAAACTACCTGATTAATTTTAATCTGCAATGTGCACGTTTTGGAAAGTCATTCCTCACCAGTGACATTAGAGGCCGAAAAAATATAAGCTGAGCGTTTGAAAATTAATTAATCCAAAGTTCTAAATGTACAATAATCCAAATCAAGCTAAGACAGAATTTACATACGGAAACAAACGTTAGTTTTAAGTTTTAAAATTAAGACGGAATCCTGAAATCACAAATCGGTGAATATGTAGTGATTTAATTTACATGTATTTTGTATTATTATTTCTTTCTTTTGTTTCTGTTTTGGAAGTCTGCTGTTAGACTGTTTCATCTTATTTTTTAAAAGGTTATTTTATTTTATTTTATTTTATTTTTTGTATGAAACTAAC
The DNA here is from genome assembly GCA_029721355.1 of Tegillarca granosa. Classification (NCBI taxonomy): domain Eukaryota; kingdom Metazoa; phylum Mollusca; class Bivalvia; order Arcoida; family Arcidae; genus Tegillarca; species Tegillarca granosa. Next base: position 4,505,987 of record CM056604.1, on the reverse strand, counting down.
AGTTATTCTCTGGCTCTTCATCTGTACTGCTGTACATTTCACATGATCCCGTAGCCTCTGTTATCGCACTTGAATTAGTTTTAATTAAAATTAAAAAACTAACAGATGAATCGATTGTGATTATTTGTTTATGCTTACTAAATATAGATTAACTCGAAAGAATATGTGCCGTCTAGTTGCTAACCACCGTAAATTAGCTTTCTGCAATAAGTACATGTATTTTAATTGACGATTTGATAGTGACCGGCTAGAAAATCACCTCCAATAAAATCTGTGGTGGTAGGATTTAGATTGTACACGTATACGGTTTTGTTTTGTTTTGTTACAATACAATACATACATACATACATACATACATACATACATACATACATACATACATACAATACAATACAATACAATACAATACAATACAATACAATACAATACAATACAATACAATACATACATACATACATACATACATACATACATACATACGTCAATACAATACAATACAATACAATACAATACAATACATACATACATACATACATCAATACAATACAATACAATACAATACAATACATACATACATACATACATACATACATACATCAATACAATACAATACAATACAATACAATACAATACAATACATACATACATACATACATACATACATACATACATACATACATACATCAATACAATACAATACAATACAATACATACATACATACATACATACATACATACATACATACATACACATTTATATGTCTAATCTAAACCCTTTTTGCTCATCTTTATCATAAACATATTCCCAGAAATTAAGTAGTTTACTTAAATAAAACACAAACATACCAGTCCATGTCCAAATCACACACCACCATCCCCCCCCCAACCCCCCCCCCCCCCCCAAAAAAAAAATTTTTTTTTTGAAAACTGACCCTTTTAGTTATACATGTAGCCTTCCATCAAGGAAGTAGGGCCGGGTGCTCCGGAAAGGAGCATACGTTCGAGAAACTCTGTATTAAAGCACAATTAAAACTGGATAATTTTTCGGATAAAGGAATTTTACAAGAGGTATAGATGAGGTTATGGACAGGATTTATTATAATTTTTTTAATTTGTCTGTTGAAGGTTATACTAATGAAAATGGTTATAAAATTAGTTAAGAAATAAATTGGGTAGTAAGAGAACACCAACAGTCGCCACTGGCAACAACATTGTGATTATTTTATACCCATTGTTCGTTTAGGAACTGTCGCCCACAGACAACCACATTGATTGTTTTATATCCATTGTTCGTCTACGAACTGTTGCCACGGACAACCACATTGATTGTTCGTTTAGGAACTGTTGCCACGGACAACCACATTGATTGTTTTATATCCAGTGTTCGTTCAGGAACTTTCGCTACTGGCAACTACATTGTGATTGTTTTATATCTAGTGTTCGTTCAGAAACTGTCGCCACGGACAACCACATTGTGATTGTTTTATATCCAGTGTTCGTTCAGGAACTGTCGCCACAGACAACCACATTGTGATTTTTTTATATCGAGAGTTCGTTCAGGAACTGTCGCCACGGACAACCACATTGTGATTGTTTTATATCCAGTGTTCGTTCAGGAACTGTCGCCACGGACAACCACATTGTGATTGTTTTATTTCGAGTGTTCGTTCAGGAACTGTCGCCCCTTGCAACCACATTGTTATTGTGTTATATCCAGTGTTCGTCCAGAAACTGTCGCCACGGACAACCACATTGTGATTGTTTTATATCGAGTGTTCGTTTAGAACTGTCGCCCCTTGCAACCACATTTTGATTATTTTATATCTAGTGTTCGTTCAGGAACTGTCGCCACTGGCAACCACATTGTGATTGTTCTTTATCTAGTGTTCGTTCAGGAACTGTCGCCACGGACAACCACATTGTGATTGTTTTATATCGAGTGTTCGTTCAGGAACTGTCGCCACGGACAACCACATTGTGATTTTTTTATATCGAGTGTTCGTTTAGGAACTGTCGCCACTGGCAACCACAATGTGATTGTGTTATATCGAGTGTTCGTTCAGGAACTGTCGCCACGGGCAACCACATTGTGATTGTTTTATATCGAGTGTTCGTTTAGAACTGTCGCCCCTTGCAACCACATTGTGATTGTGTTATATCAAGTGTTCGTTCAGGAACTGTCGCCACTGGCAACCACATTGTGATTGTTTTATATCTAGTGTTCGTTCAGAAACTGTCGTCACTGGCAACCACATTTTGATTATTTTATATCCATTGCTTGTTCAGGAACTGATTCAATAGGTGGACCTAAAATGTGTCTTGTATTATTTCATTTGTTCGCTATATCTTGGTTGTCATGACTCTCGTTCGTTTCCATGTTGTTTTAGTCTCCTTTTTTCCCTGCTTTTATCAAGAATTATCTCCCCTTGTAAGTACATTTTATCTTTAAGTATTTCTATTTCTGTTTACCATCTGATTTCAAGAATAATTTTTCCCGTTGTTAGTACCTTTCTATTTAACAATGAATTCTATTGGGCAATAACGAGATACCTTTCTATTTAACAATGAATTCTATTGGGCAATAACGAGATACCTGTCAAAGACGAAATACCATGGCCTTAGCTAAATATATGTGTCATATGAATATGCTTGGGAATTAGAATAATAATGTATACGATTACAAGAGTCATCACACACTGGTTCTAAAGTGGCGTCACAAATGCCGTGTAACCCAAGAACTCATTTCATGCCGATAATGCAATTTAAATGTTTTGTTTTCCGTCATTTGAGCCGAAAGTTAGGTCCTTTTTTATTCTGTTTATTTAAGTTTTTAAGACATTTGTCCTATTTTAAATAGGAGAGGTGAGAAACCAGGTGTTTTTTTTTTTCTGACATAAATGTTGGGTAATTTTAACAGACACACAACGAACAAAAAAAAATAATTCAAAAGAAGAAATATCAACTGTAGAAAACAAACTTTGTAACACGTAAAAAGAACTACCCAAAGCCCCTGCAAAACTTTACTTCTGAAATGTTTGATACCGAATTTCATATTTACCCTGTTATAAGAGTACGGACAGAAGATAGTACAATTCCTACTTACAATCTTAAATTGATGCACGGATTGAACAAAGACATTATGTAATCTTGCATTAGAATATTATCTTTCAAATCATACATAATTCAAAACCATTTAAAATAAGATAACCGAAAGGTTTAACGAACTTTTGTTTAGATTATTTAAAATGGCGGACTGAGTAAATAACTAACACAAATACCTACTAAATTTTGATGTGTTATATGTGCACATTTAGGAAAAATCATTCCTCGTCCGTGACACTAGGGGCCGAAAAGTAAGATTAAGCTTTCTCGTTCATTACACAACGGCGAATACACTGAAAACATATTCTAGATTTATCTGTAAGACTGCACCTGAGGCTAAAGCAAATACGGATTTTTCCCACGGGTGATAAACAAATAACGAAGTTTTAATTAATTTCAAATTCACAAAACAATAAAGATATTATTTGACAATAAAATATATCCATAACAATTTGACATTGAGATAGTATTATATAAAGAACGCATTTATCATATGACATAATGCTTCAACTCTTTATTTGAAGAAAAAATGACATGTGAATGCACAAAAATTTGACGTCGGTATGTTTAATGACTAAATTTAAGGTTGAAACTTAAAGATTAGGTATTAAAAGAAATTATTGAGAGAGAGAGAGAGAGAGAGAGAGAGTTGAGTAATGGTGTTAAACGTCCCCGTCAAGAATATTTCACTTACATCGAGACGTCGCCAGTTATAGGCGAAAGTGCAGAAATTTTGTCTGTGCGTTGCGCTGATGGCATTATACAACAGGGTTTTTATGGTGCCATGCCTGACACGGGACCTCGTTTATTTTAAGTTCCCATCCGAAAGAACTTAACTTTAATCGTAATGCCGAGTGCTTGGCGAAAGAACAGTCACCACCTACTTTCAAGTCTTTGGTCAGACCCGGTCGGTGTTCGAACCGACGACCTTCCACTTTCCGAGCCAGCACTCTACCAACTGAGCTACCAACTGCGAGAGAGAGAGAGAGAGAGAGAGAGAGAGAGAGAGAGAGAGAGAGAGAGAGAGACTTATATTTATATATATATAGACGGTGGTTTTTAGAATTAAGTCTTATCCGCTCATCTTGAATAATCTTGTATGGAATGAGGTTTTCTAAAAAGCAGACACGGACTGAGGTTAAAAGACGTGATTTTTTATTTTAAAAAAAACTTAGGTTGTTGAAAAGATTGACTTTGGTAATATCATTGGTAATAGCATGTTGCATAAATTGTTTTATAATCGAAAAAATGATTGGTGTTTTAAAAGTATTAGGTTGATTGGTCAATCATTGACCAATAGATGAAACCAAACGAAAAAATGTCATTTTTGTCTTTGCACTGATGTAAGCATTGAGATGTAAAGGTCTTTACCGTGCGTTGCGTAAGGGGAACAGTGACGTTAACGAAATACTAGCCTGGGAGATCTTGGTAGATCTATAAATTCAAAGGAAATAAAGATTTAGAACAAAAACAGTTTTAGTTATATTTTAATGTCCTTCACGGGGAAGGGAAAATTGGATACGAAGGGACATAAACAAGACAAACTGTTTAATGATGTAAAACTCAACAATTTACAACTGCTAAGTCGAGAAGAATTTATATAAAAATACATTAAATTTCCATTTAATTGTTTTGTGGACAGCACTCAATAAATGTTCCAAGTACCGCCAGTTGTTTATGTTTCAACAGTCAGCCACTAAAATATTTTGTTTTTGGGGACAATACAATACAAGTCACTGGTATTTATCAGGTACCTACATTTTAAAGAAAAAGAAATTTTTGAACCGTAAACTGAATCTTTATATAGACACCATACAGAAATGTTGTTTTATAAAGTTGTAAAGAATATAAACTTCGCCATTAGAACCTTGAGAGTTTATGTTCTTTTAAAACATGTTTCTTTTTAATTGCTTGAAAACGGGTCAGCATTAAAATAATTTAACAAATAACGTTTAAAATAATTTTGATTTTAGTTGCCACGTCATGTCGAGTGCTTATTTCCCCCATCAAATTACAAATTTCTGCAGACACACACACACACACACACACACACACACACACACACTCTCTCTCTCTCTCTCTCTCTCTCTCTCTCTCTCTCTCTCTCTCTCTCTCTCTCTCTCTCTCTCTCACCAAAAAATACACACGTATTCATGTATGTTTCACAGACAGTAACAATATAATAGGAAAAAAATTGTCATGGTGAAATAAAATTGGGAACAAGGACCCCCATCGGTAATGGAAACAAAGTGTGGTAATCAATATTGTACTCTCTCTCTCTCTCTCTCTCTCTCTCTCTCTCTCTCTCTCTCTCTCTATATATATATATATATATATATATATATATATATATATATATATATATATATATATATTTACACAGTTTATGATTTATGTTTTGTTGACAATAAAACTTAAAGTTTATCATCGAGGGACCTTAAGATGTTGTATAAAATGAGACAAGAGATTCATCAGATTTATATTTTGAACATGCACACAAAGATTTATCCCATTCTTATGAAACAAACATATAAAAAACAGATTTTCTCCGCTTTATTTGAATGCCCCTACCCAAGGCGGAGGAAAATTTGGACATTGATGAGACACTAACAAAGCAAAAGTTTTAAGTTGCTGAGTAATCCAACAATTACCAACTACTAAAGCATAGAAGATTGTACATCTATTTTGAAAATTAAACCTGCTATTTCAAGCAAGGACTTTTTTATTTTGTACAAATGAAGACAAATTACTTAGTTTTTATTATCAACAGATGAAATTCAAGTCAGATAGACACAAATACTTCCTGGTATTTTTTTAAGATTATGAAACAAATTTATAACAAAAAAAAAAATAAATAAATATGTCAAAGTATTATGTAAGACCGAATAATTCAATCATGTACTTTTTAAATGGTTTCGTGTTTTTGTTTTGTTTTGTTTCGTTTTTTTTAGACAGACATGGTTTTATTCAATCTGGTGTTAAAGTTAAAATCTTAAAACCAAAAAACTAAATGACAGTGTTAAAATAACAATTTAAAAGACTTGAATTGAGACGAACAAGTCATTTTCAAGATTATTGACCCTGTATATGAAACAGACTAAAATATTCAGCTTGTAAAGTTGTATTTCAAAAAGTTACACATAATGACATAGTAATATTAAAGAAAACCGGTTTTCTAAATGCTCTAGTTAGCGTTAATATATATTTTAATACTTATAAAATATGTACAGCATGTGTTTATATAAAGAAATAACCTTGTAGTTCTAAAAATCAAGGTAAATACATGTGAAGCTTTTTAAATCTCTGAAAAGTACTCAATAAGAATGTTATTTCGTTGGCTCATGGCATGGTGTATTTTATATTTTTTGGTCTATAAATTATTTGAATCTGTGATGAATAACACACACACACACACACACACACACACACACACACACATATATATATATATATATATATATATATATATATATATATATATATATATATATATATATATATATATATATATATGTGTATGTATATATCGCTGTAATATACACGTTGGTAAAGGCCGTTTTAAAGTTGTTCTTTTTAAAAAAAAAAAAAAATTCTGATACGTCACTGCTTACTGCGACTTATTCAAACACGTGTATGGAACAATTATAAATAGCTTTAAATGGTCCAGTAATGTTACGAAAGACAACCATCGAGTAATCAAATGATCTGACACAAAACCAAACATTTTCTGAACTTAAATGGTTTGTTGGTAGCTTAATATGTACTTTAACGTCGCATCCGTAATTTTTCAGTTAATCTCGACAAGAATATGTGCATTAATTTTAACAGCAATATCATGTATGTGTGAGCGATATATGGTCTGGTTTGTAATAGTGCATGCGCATTCAGGGTGTTGCTCAGACAGTCAAAATGCCAAAGACAAGCATACCAATCCCTAGTCACATTATCCAGACTCTGGATGAACCGGTCAACCGTCTCTTCCTTTAATTCCAAGCGCCAAGCGAGAAGGCAGTGTTTCAAAATTTTAAGTCTAATTATGACCTCACAGTGGTTCGAACACACGACTCCTGTTCTCGAAAATAACCGGTACAACAATGGGGGTCACAGTGACATTACGTAATTCATTGTTATATTTATCAAAATAAAAAATGGTAAGAACTAAGCAAACACCTAACACGTTGTATAACTACGTTTGTTACTGGTTAGTTACAGTTGCTCATTAGGATGGACCGTTTCGTTCCTGTTGACGTGCTCCAAATTACATTGCAGTTGATTTGTCTACTGCGGTAAACTTGGACAAAAAACCAGTTTTACATCCAGCTAAATGGTGCACAGGCGCCAATCAAACTTTCATTGATATTGTTATTTGGCAAGTCTCCTTATGTGTCATTTTTTTAAATCTGTAAATTAATTCTTCTCGTTGTCCGTCGCATGAGATGATTTTTTTCCGTAGCCCGTACCCTGAGATGATTTTTTGTGTATTCGGTACTATGAGATGAGATGACTTTTTACCGTAGCCCGGACCCTGAGAGCAAACGAATACAATTATTGTAAGTTATGACGCGGATTTTAATGTGTTTCAGAAATAACCAATAAAAATGTTTTATAAAATTGAAAAATAAGAGAACAATAAAACTACTGTTTGCTTTTTTAGCATAAATTTTAAAATGCTAGTGGAAATAATCTTCTTCCTTTAATGCTGTGTTTATGGGATTAAATTGATTTTATTTATCCATTAGTGGTCTACAGTATATGGTTTTGGGGATAGTTTTTAGACCGCGATAATTGATAAAAGGTTAGACGTTGTTTGGCTATGATAATGAACACAAGTATTAACCTCGCATGTGCTGATGCGTACCTGTTTACATCCAATGAAGAAATACAACAAAAATTACTATTATCGCCATTTTTAGAAAAAGGATGTCCCTGCGGCAAATTAAATATGTAGGATTAACCTTATTTTACTGAAACTTTATTTAATGATTCATCTTTAACAAGACATGCATTTTTTCACACACACATTACTATTGCATTACAAATCTTAACCAAAATTAATATATTAATTTTTCCGGTTTGATAAATGCAATGAACGCCGTGGGTATATACAGTAATACCCAAGCTATACCTGTTGATATTTTTGGTTATTCTCTTGACTTTTCTCATAAAAAAATTCTTATATTTCCCTCACTTTGATATGAGCAATGCAGAATATTTTAGGATGTCGAAGCTTGACAGGGAACTTGTCTTCACCGTGACACGGCTGAAGCCAAAGTGAGGCTTAGATGAGCCGTATCGCCCATGGGTATATATTTTTTGAGTATATACTCATGGGCGATACGGTTTATACTTCATTCCAGTGTCCTCGATGGCTGAGTGGCCTAAAGCGCGCGCTTACGGATCACAATGCCACTTACCACCTAAGTTCGAATCACGCTTGGGCAGATCCTAGTTTTAGAAAGTTTGTCAGTTCGCTTGAACATTAAAATCAATCCAATCTTTATTCAAAAATGTTTAATCTTTAATTATCTAACAAGTTAAAGTTCGTGTACTAAGTATTTTAAGCATAAAGGTCTAAGGTCACAGTGTCTCAACAAACAAGCAAAACAATTAAGCAATCAAACCTTAAGTTATATTTGGAAGAACTTGATTGGCCAAATATATAATGGATGTTTGTTTGTAATACATGTGCAAATTTACTTTCTGTTATCCAAACTATGTCTTGATACAAGCCTATTAATTTATGTTTTAAAGCTTTTCTAACACTTAACGACGAAGAACACCGTTTATATTTTTGATGCAAAATTATTGAACACGTAATGTTGTGACATTAAAGACACAGGGCGTTGTCGTAAAACATCGAAATGAGAACGATAAAGTCCATTATGTCTTAACGGTAATGGTATTAAAAACTGCAATATAGTTTACTGTAAAGATTTTAATGTCTAGGTTGGTTTAAATTAATGGTGTTTTACACCTCAGTTAAAAATCTTTCATTTCAATCGGGGCGCTTAGTTCAGGGATTGTGTGGAAAACCGAAATGCCCATGGAAAATCATCTTCGACAAGCGAACAAACTGACTTTCTCAAACTAGATTCATTCCGAGTGGGTTACGAACATTGGCGATGAGGGGCACTGTGATCCTTTAGTGCGAATAAGACCACCCGGCCATCAAGGCTCTCAAAATTTAAAATGAAGCATAATAATAATAATAATAATAAAAATAATAATAATAATAATAATAATAATAATAATATAATAATAATTGTAATAATAATAATAATAATAATAATAATAATAATATTATTATTATTATTATTATTATTATTATTATTATTATTATTATTATCATCATCATCATCATCATCATTATTATTATTATTATTATTATTATTATTATTGTAAATATGCACCATTGCTTTATAGAAAAATTATTTTATACAAAGAAACCATCAATATTAAACAATTAAAATTAAATACCTGTACGTGTATGTAATTTAAATTGTTTTAGATTGAAAATTATATAAATTTATATGACAACATATGCATGCAGAGTCATCGTAACAAAACTTTATACAAATAAAATATTGCAAAAAGTTTTTAGGTGACTGATATTACGTTGATTAGTCACTTCATTAAATACTTTGTATGATTGCACAAGTCTACTTGGCTACTGGGGATTTCCTGGTAATATTTTAAACTTACAAACAAATTTGTAATGTTTACTGGAAAATAGTGTAATAAAATTTACAATCCAGATCAAAAAGAACGTTGAAGTGGTTTGTAAACAAAAATATTCAATAGAATTATTTATATGCTGTTGGGGAAAAAAACTTTTTAAGCAGATATCACATTTCGGGCTTGAACCAAAACATTTTAACAGTCAAAAAATGTTTGTAAAAATAAAGTTGTTGAATATTTTACATTTTGATTCAATACTGTTACGGAAATAATAAAAATGTAAAAGAGGGGCAAAATTAAAAAGTTATCATTTTTTCAAAAAAAAAAAAAAAGAAAAAAAGTCAAATCATCTGATATAGAAATACTCTTTGTTTGTTACTAAAGCATACAATTGGGCATAGTCAACGCTGAACAATACAAGTTTTTAAATCAAAGTACTGAAAGTTCCGAAAGACGGGCTTTTAGTTAGAGAAAATTTCCGATGTAAAGGCCTAGACCTATAAAACCCCAAACCTTTAAGTCTAGCAGTCATACTTGTTGAGACTGCTGGGGTTTCTAGTAAAAGGTCGTCGTTGTATGCATTGGCCTGTTATATTTCTTAAAATAATAATGAAAAACGAAATGAAACATTCATAAAGGACAATGGCTTGTGGATACCCAAGTGATTACTGCATGCATCGTAAAAACCAGTCTAACTTGACACAAAAAAAAAAAACAATCACAAACTGGGACCACTGATTATAAAATTCTAAATCCTAATATAATTATTAACATAACTTTTTCTTTAACGTAACCAAACACGAAACTGGAACGCAATGGCGATCTTGTTACTTGTAACTTATTGGTTATACTGTGTGGTAACCTTTTATACAAAGGAGTACAGTTTGGCTTACTGAATTTTGAAATATTTGTATTATTGTTTAGTAAATAATTAATTTAAACAAAACGATTTTTATCAATATGATCAGTAAGCAAGATTATCATAACATCTTAACCACCTTGTGTCAAACAAACTTTTATATATATATATGCCCCTGCACCTTGTTTTAACGACTTCTACCTAATCTATGTGATATATGTCCCGACATGGTCCATAAATCAGAGATTTTGATATTTTAAGACGTATTTGATTTGTATATAGATGATAAAGAAGGCTATGAAACAGTCAAAAACCCCATATTTAAAACCAACCCATGCGTGGGTATTCCTGTGTGTATACTGCCTTACAGAAACCAATAGTATTAGCTTGTGTATCAGTGTTTTTAATGAAGAAGTTAACGCTTTGATGAACAAAACTTTAGGATGACATGGCGATATTTTATGTTGAACTATTCAGTATACAGTCCATCTATATATTTACGCTGTATGACTTTTGTTGCCTGTCACTTTTTGCCAAATCTACTTGCATTTGTTACCGACAACTGGCAGCAACTATCAAAATAAAGTAACAACAAGCAGAGGTTATCAAACTTTTGTTCACTATGAAGCATTTCCTTACCAACATATCTGAATCCTATTAATGTACGGTATGCAGAATTTGGCTTAAAATTCAATGAAACCACAAATGATAATGGCATTTTGTAAGTTTTTGGTTATAATGTCGTTAATGAATGAATTAATTTGACATGCAGTCGGCAAAGAAACCATAAATGTTATTAAAGTTCCCTCCGCGTGTGTCAAGATCGCACGCTAAAAACGAGTACACATTTCATTTGTAAATATTATTATTATTATTATTATAAGAAGTAGTAGTAATTGTAGTAGCTGTTGCAGTTGTTGTCGTAATTGTTGTAATTCTGCTGCTGCTGGCGTTGCTATTTTTGTTGGTGTAGTAGTAGTAGTAGTAGTAGTTGTTGTTGTTGTTTTTGATGATGAAGAAGAAGAAAAAGAAGTTGATGATGATGATGAAGTTGTTGTTGGTGATGATGTTTACATTGAACCATTGTAGATTTTAATTAACATAGTGTCTGTTTGTTTCATAATCTGTTCAGAGTTGATACATACACGGAACACATGTCATGCCGCGTGACAATAGAGAAAGGTTGTAAGGTTAAGAAATAAAGAAGACTCTGATTCTCTTTCAATAAAAAATTCTTTCGTCTTAAATATCGTCTGAACACGATGGTGTTTTGAAATGTATTAGACTGATTTAAACGAATGTTCATCTATAGCATGACCTCCCATAATGCATTGCCATGTGCTACCACATCACAGCATTACTATTGTTGGAGAAAACTGTACATATCTGTAATGTTCAGTAAACACACGTGAGCATGACAAGTTTGTACTTTTTACCTTTAACAGTAGGATCAACCAATCGTAGTTCAATAATGCTTTAGACCTTAACACATCCTATACCCTACAGGGGCCTCGGTGACCAAGTTGATCTAGAGCGTCAGTTTGCAGATCACCGTGTCTCCTCACAACTACATGTAGATAAGAAGCTCACAACGGCATGCTCTTGTACGAGACAATATGTCAGTTCGCTTGCAAAAGATCGGTGGTTTTCTTTGGATACTCCGTTTTCTTCACCGTCCTAGAACTTCCGGTCTCGAACTAAGTGAACAATTCTCGACTTGAGAGTAAAACACCATTACTCAATTCACATTTATCAAATTCAAAATTAACATCGAAAAGCGCCAAACCTCTATGCTTTCATTGAACCATACGTGATACTGAATTACGTAATTGACCGTGTTTTAAAACTATAACAATTATATATATATATATATATATATATATATATATATATATATATATATATATATATATATATATATATATACACAAAATAAAACATGGATTCATCTTTGACACAGTGATGAATACTTGTTGTTACAACGTGGTACATAAGCGTGATATAACATCTCTAGTTATCTTAAACAATCTTTACATATTTATATATAAAGTTACACGCCGTCACAAGAAACCAAAAAAAAATTCTCAAGTCATCCTGTTTTGAGAGTACAATGTCTAATGTAACTCTGATACATCAAGGTTGAACGATGTCTACCTGAACAATATTTATGTTAGCGTCTTAAAATGTTCTGGTTCACAAACTGAAAACATTCAGTGAACAAAACAAAATCAACAAACAATGAACTTCTTAATTTGTCATTCTTATTCTAAGACAAGTGATAATGAACACATTTATTTATTTATTTATTTATTTAATTTTTTCAATTTATTTTGCCTCAAGTGATTTAACCAATTTCTTAAATGCAAGTCTAAAGTAAACATCCGGTGGTACCTTGGACCTAAAACCAGTATGTTTACTTTAACACTATGAATACCATTTACAAAAAATGTGTAGTTCAAACCAATACATAACAATAAATGCTTTATTCATTCTGTCATACTATTATATTTTTAAAAATGGAAGATTTAAAAGTATGTGGTCTTACTAATGTTTAATTTTTACCCGGGGAATAACCTAAATTTTACAAGTTTTAAAAGTTATTATCATTATTCAGATAATTTCTTTACGATCTGATTGGATAATAAGGTCCTTGTAAATACCGATGTTACAATTTTACACGGGTGATAAATAATTCACTCGGGTAATAAATAAAAATTACACAGGTAATAAGAAAGAGTGAATAGAGCGGTAATGGCCGCCACCATACAGTTCAATTGGGCAATAAACAGAGTAAAATTTACGCTTAATTTGTAAGTATCAATCAATTTGACACATGATGCATATTTTATTGTGTATTATCTTAAAATTCTAGTTAAATTTTAAGCTCGATTTCCGATATTATTAATAAATTAAACTCAACATCGCTTACTCCAGGTGACCGATACACGGCAAAAGGGAAGTAACTCTCACAATGTTTACATTCTAATTTGAGTCCGACCTGGTCCCCTGCTCGAAACCCTGCTTGATTTGTTTTTGTTTTTGTTTACTTGGTGATATGTAAATATAAGTGTATTGCCGACTATTTTAATTTTGTCGTCTGCATTCTAAAAAAATGGCAAAAAGATTTGCAACATATTGAAATATTAAGTCTGAATAAAATGATAAATTCGTTATCTGGTTTTTAGGCAGGTGATATGGAATTTTACAACCTTTCTGATTATCTTATTTCCTTCGGCTGCGCCTCAGGAAATAAGATAATCAGAAAGGTTGTAAAATTCCATATCACCTGCCTAAAAACCAGATAACTAATATTATATACGTTTCTTATTAAGTAATCTATAAATTGTTGCGCAATTGAACGAAAACCGTAAAAACAGCTTTTAAAATGTCAATTTATCAAAATGTCTATCCTTGCTTAGACCAAATAAAATGAAGTAATTTATTTTACGAATTGCAAGGTTCAAAAGCCTTAAAGTTCATTTACAGGTGACACAGTCTAGGCATGTGAATAAAACAACCGTGATGGGGACACAAAAACCTAAGTTGAATCACAGTAAGTCACCGTACCGTCCATATCCTCTATCCTTGGGTTCTGACCTGAACCTTAAAAACAAAAGTCTGAATAGGTATGACATGGAGGCGTTATCTCTCTCTCTCTCTCTCTCTCTCTCTCTCTCTCTCTCTCTCTCTCCATAGGAAACTCTCTCTCTCTCTCTCTCTCTCTCTCTCTCTCTCTCTCTCTCTCTCTCTCTCTCTCTAGGAAGATCTCTCTCTCTCTCTCTCTCTCTCTCTCTCTCTCCATAGGAAAATCTCTCTCTCTCTCTCTCTCTCTCTCTCTCTCTCTCTCTCTCTCTCTCTCTCTCTCTCTCTCCATTTCTCCATTGTAACTTATAAATCCCTGCAACTTGACCACCAAAGCTTTGGCGTCTAGAGATTAATGGCATCACACTGACTATGCTGTAACCATATCCCTAATTAACTCAACTATACCGCCGAAATAAAACGAGCATTCTAAAGATTATGTCCTGCTGATAATCTGGTGAGCTTTATGGCATTACGGTATTGCACAATCTTATTCTAGTATGTTACGTATCCGCGACAAAGACATTTTATACATGTATATACTTTACTCCGAGTTCAAAAGTTCACTGCAAAACCTATCTTTCATTCAAATAAGACTTCAAATTTTACTTTTATGCATGAACCGGATAGCTGTATTTTCTGAGGTGTGCAATAACATTATTTTATTTTTGACTTTCCGAAATGTGTACAACTGGTGCATCAATATTTAACATGGTATTTGTGTTAGATATTTATTCCAATGCCCGCCGAATGTAGTGATTAAAGTATTTGTCTTTCTTGTTTTGTTTGTCTCTCTCGTCTCATTTACTTTTTATCTTTTCTTGATCTTGGTACTTTAGCTATTATCGATAGACACATGTTTAAGTTTTAAATCGTTGTATCCTTTTTGTGTGTTTTAAACACAAGTATCATTTTACCTACCTTGGATAATGTTTCTATATTAACTCATTATCTTTTTTATATGCATAACAACATAAAATTTCGGATGCCTTCACGAAATGGCGTTGGTAGAAGTGAAATTAAATACATGTAGTTGATCTTTTTAAAGCATAATGAATATAAGCTTAAATGTTGTAGGCTACATAATGTAAATAATTCTATATCAAAGTTAAAAATTAGCAAAAACATCATTTTATTTTTGTAAATGTAAAATTCAAATTCAAGATTCAAGATTCAAATTGTAGAAATAAGATCAGTGTATCTTTCGATGATAATAAGAAGCATTGACTAAGTGGTACCGCTTTTAAAGATCTCGGCGTCACTCACTTATTAAATGTTAATGGG
Organism: Tegillarca granosa; assembly: GCA_029721355.1. NCBI lineage: Eukaryota > Metazoa > Mollusca > Bivalvia > Arcoida > Arcidae > Tegillarca > Tegillarca granosa. Next base: position 4,490,482 of record CM056604.1, on the reverse strand, counting down.
TATCAGAGAGTTTAAAGTTCGGACAGTTTTCAGTGTGATAGGGTGGGCTTGACGAAGTCAATGGTTTACTTTGAACACTTTGCCTCCATTTACTCTTCGGTAAGAAATGCCTCGATATTATCGACAGATTCTTGATTTAGAGTTTCAATCACTATTACTCATAGACCGCTTATGTGGCTCAGTGGTAAAGCGTCCGTCTCTATAGTGGGAGGTCGTAGGTTCGAACCCCGTCCGGGTCATACATAAGACTTAAATGTTATTTGAGTTACTGCTTCCTTGGCTGGCGTTCGGCATTTAAGAGGAAACTGAGTATAGAGGATAATGGAATGGCCCCCGATAGTGATATGCCCGTCTGTGGCATACTGACTCCATGAGCTAGCACCTTACTTAAAATCGACCTAAGTGTGCGCTAGTACACAGTAAACTATAAAAACACACTTGTCCATTTTAGGCATACACGAATTTGTTGTGAGAGTAATCCATCGAAATTAAGAAACTCGCTCTCGTCGCGAATAACTGAAAAATTGCTGATGCGATGTTAAACAACATTACAACAACAAAAGAACAACAAATATTACTCATCCATTTTAGGTTCTTAACGTCAATATTTCCCTACATATGAGAGAGATTTCTGTTTTATGGAATGGAACAAGATTTTAACTTTAAAAATATTCAGAAATGGCACATAACTGCATGTAACTATACAAAGCACATTTTAAAAATTAGTCCAAAACTAAAGTTATAACAAAAGTTATTGGAACTTAAAATTCAGAAATAATGTTATAAGAACAATCCTGTTTGTAAACAAATAATGTAACGTTTTAAGTGAGCACAAGGATTAATTGTGACAATATATGGGTGGGAATAAGTACTTGTTACGGCAAAATAAGTTACATGAAAATACAATTTGTATGTTTCCGGAAATAAAACGATACGGTCAACCAGTGTTTATTTTTTTTATAGCCACTTGTTATATATATATATATATATATATATATATATATATATATATATATATATATATATATATATATATATATATAACAAGTGGCTATAAAAATAAAAATTACCATGTCAAAAAGCCTAAGGGAGTACCACCCTCCCTGATCCCAGTAAACATTCTGATGTCGACATTATGTCATCCATCAACAGTCAAAATAAAACTTCTACAATCTAAAAACTATAACTGACAGTGAATTTAAAAATGGAATCAAATTTTATATGAGTTCTATGTCTTTTTAGACGCTTTTTTGGGGAGGGCGTGTTCTGAATTGTTGGGATGGCGTGTTCTGAATTGTTGGGAGGGCGTGTTCTGAATTGTTGGGATGGCGTGTTCTGAAATAGATTGCTCTGTGTATTGAACACCTACATTAACACTCCGGTTCTAGACAGTTAATGTATGTATATTTTATTTAAGTGTCATGCATAAAAGTACAATTAAAATAATACATTAATCCATAAATACAGTAAAAATGAAATTACTTTTCATGCCCAGTCTAAAAGACTTATGAGACACATAAAACATATAAAAACAGTTTATAAAACACTTCTTCTGTAAAACATTTTGTTAATTACACTTGCTAAAATAGGCTGAATATCTGTACTTTTCATTAAAAACACAATGATTGATTGATTTTGATTTACGTCCCAGTCAAGAATATTTCAGTTATATCGAGACGTCAACAGCTATTTAGGTGAAATGGCAAAAGTTTTGACCTTTGATGAACGCTTGGGACAATGTGCAGGGAAGGGTTCTTTGGCGTGCCACGCCTGTCGTAACACGGGGCATCGATTTTAAGGTCTCCTCCGAAGGACCTTGTGAATTTGAATTCTTAATACCGAGTGCTCGGCGAAAGAACAACCACTACCAATTTTCAAGTCTTAGTCAGACCCGATCAGGATTGAAACCCCGACACCCCACATACGAAGCGAGCACTCTACCAACTGAGCTACCGAAGCGGTCCTAGTATTTGTAATGTTTGACAATGGGCAAAAAACCATTATGCTGTGTTTTTAAAAACAAAAATAGCAAAACATATATAAGCAATAAAGATGGTGTAACTTCCTTGTACAAATTGTATACCAGTAGTTAATCATCAGATGTTGTTCAGTGCATTTTGCTTACAGGTAAATGTTTTCGGTTAATTGTTTATTGTTTGTTTTGAATACACCTTTGTCATAAATCAGACTGGTAGCTTGTTAAGAAATTCGTGTGTCCTTTATCTTTATTTTAAAAATTTAAAACATGTTTTATTTATTATTTCCTCAACAAAAGAGCTAAGTGAAGTAATGGCGTCTTGCGTCAAGATTCTGTCACTTCAAAAGAGAAGGTCAGTTTTCGGGATGTTAGTGTAAACCGAAGAAATTACCCGGTTTGAAAATCAGAAATTAACAAACTTTCTCACGCTACAGGAACGAATACTAACAGAAACTGAATTTTAAGTTACTCTAAAATTCATTCCAAATAGAAAAAAGAAGAAAAGAAAAGTATTAAAAGTATTTAAGATAAGAGCTTTACAACAACATATATGGTCTAGAATGCATGATATCACAGAACATCCTAACAAAATATAAGAACAAGAACCGAAGAACACAAAAAAGGAACACGTGTTATTCAAGAAAAGATGCTAATGCTGCTATTTTTGATTTGTTTACATCGGCTTTTTGGTCAGATAAGTGCAACAAAGAAAACGAACGTTTGTTTATTATGATGTTCAAACCCAAGGCATTAAAATTTGTGTAAACCTTATAAACAATATTGGTGTCCTTTTTAGCATTTAGATATCATAAAACAACATGTTTGTCCAACAACGAAATAAATTTATCATTTTATAAAGACAATATTTCTTTTATTGTTATTATCATTATTAATTCCTTCGTTCTGCATTAGGATTCAATGTTTTGTGGTCCACATACATATAATATAATACTAAAGAAATGAATTATGTGGTTCAACAGAACATGTACAATATACGCCTAATTAAAATTTGTTAACAGCACAGTATTTTTTTTTCAAAACATTCATCTGTACTTTTTTAGAGGGTTGGGGTGGGGGGTTTACAACATTTGGTGATTATTAAGTAACATTAAGATTGTATTACTATAAGTGGCATTTTTGCAGAGTAAGGCAGTTATGAATATGTGTAATATATCATATTAATGCCCTAGTCATAGCACAATAAACAACTAGTCTGATCTATACGCCGTATGTCAAAATCTGACATGTCTCCTTAAGCAGTTTCTATATCTATGAATATATTAAAGATTTTTTTCACAAGCTCGGTCAACTGTAAATATGTTTTAGGTGTTATTGATTCTCATTTTGCTAGCAAAGCGCGAAGTCTTGCACAAGTAAGCGTGGGAGAGAACAACCACGCCCTTTTTGGAGGTGTTGTAATATTTGGACCTTTTTGATGCAGATATTGTCTAATTAAATATCGAACACATTTTTAATTTTATATGAGTAACTAAAACAGGTGCAAGGTATTTAATAATATGACACCGTGATAGATAATTCAAGGGTCATTAGATATTTAAAATCAGAAATATTGATTAAAACAAAACATGCGTGCAGTAACTGTAAACAAAATCCTTTGAAGCAATGGTAGATTTATTGTCAAAAAAAGCAGAGACAACAATAAAATTATCGTAGTTAATACGGACGTGAAATAAAGTCTTGTTACATTTCTTGCGACAATAATTATAGAATAAATTATCGTTTTATCCGTTTTTTTTAATTTATCTATTTTGGTGTCAATATTTGTGTGTAAAGATAAATATTTCTTTTTTATGTGGAAATTTTACAACTTTTTAACCAATATAATAATAAATAAATAAATAAATAAATAAAATATCTTATGATTTATTATATACATTGTTTCCAAGACATTTTTCATTTTTAACCCCCCCCCCCCCCAAAAAAAAAAAAATTAAAATCGCTTCCGAAATGAATATATTTATGATATGAATTCTTTATAACAAAAGATGACATGTATAAATGCATGACAAGATCTTTCTAAAAGTCTGTTCATTTTTAAAAGTCGTACACAAAAGACTGAACAAACTCAATAAGTTTAAAAGTAAATTTAAATAGAACTAAGAATTTATTTTTCAATCAGAGTATCAATAAACCATGCTAAAGTTATTTCTTTGAAAACCGGTTGGTTGGATTAAAATTCTTATTTCTAAAATTAATTTTAGTCACTGGCTATGAAGGGTGAAAAAACTAAAAATATTCCGAAGGGAAACGCTTTCTGTGTATATACATGACCCTCTCATAACAAGGCCAAATGCAAATGAAAAAATATATATTATATAGTCCCATATAAATATGCATATTGGAATAATGACAAAACGTTATATACAGTAATAAAACAAACATATAAACATAATTTATAGATCTCAAAGATAAAGAATTATTTTTAAAAAATTACATATCTGAAGTGTATATGGCGAATACCTTTTTCGACATAAGGGAGGTTGTACACATTAAATTAATTAGTTGAATATAGTTCAAAGTTTGCAAAAATGAAAATATCCTTACCTTATTCCCCATGGTGGACAACTAATATCCGAAATATTATGTGTTTTTTTTTTCCCTTCCAAACTAAAAGTTTTGTAGTATCAAGAACGGAACAAGATTGGTGAAATAAATCTGGACGAATTGACGCCCCACTTAAACTGTGTATGAAGCTTGGAAAAATCTCTATAGGTGTCTTAGATCTCTTTCTCTAGGTAAAAAGTCACGTGACACGAAAATGTTTAGTATTATATTAAAGAAATTCAGAAGAATGAGCAGAGCCCAGCATAGGTGTATAATATACACGTATACATCTGTTTGCTTATAAATATATAGGTATATTTATATATAATATTCCCGGATTTGTCTTGAATCATCCAAAAACAAGGTGCAGAATTGAAAAATAAAAACAGTTAATAAATATGGATCCTAGACAGGATATTATACTGGAATTTTCTTTCTCACAAAGCTACATGTGTCACAGTGTGATTTTATGATGTAACAACATGCACGTTCATAGATAATAGGAAGATGCGATAAATTCCCCGTGGATTGACAACACACAAAATGTTTGATGGCACTAATTAATGCAAGATTAGACCGTATAACGTTTCCGGGATTTAGGGGCTCTTATATACATATGTTGACACTTTGTGAAATATAATATACAAGTATTCCGTATTGAAAAAAAAAATTGTATCCGAATAAATAATTTGTAAAAAAAATTAACTGTATTTATTTAGCACAAAGAATACTTATTATTCCAAAAATTATACATATTTATATATGCATTTTGTCAAAAAATTATATATATATATACTAGTATATTATCCTTTTATAGTAATAATAATAATAACATATATTTTATATTACTTTTCGAAGTAAATCATTAGGAAAAATGATAAATATGATGTTCACAATAATCAAGGACAAGGAAACAAACAAAATAAGAAATAAATTTATTTATTAATTAAATTCTTATTTTGAATTATATATTTGAATCTAGGAATGTCATTTTTCCTGTAAAATGCAAGGGCCAACTTTATTACAGATCAAACATGCCGTGCATTATCACGTGTAAAAATTAATCAATGTTATTATTTTTGTTACTATTTTTATCATCATCTCATTTTTATTATTATTATTATTATTGTTACTTTTTCGATAATAATAATAATAATAATAATAATTATTATTATTATTATTATTATTATTATTATTATTATTATTATTATTATTATTATTATTATTCAGTTTTCAGACACACTTTGTTCAATGTTTTTCTTTGTCGTACCGTCATCAAATTCAGAGTGCGAACATCTTTAATCTAGAATAATGATCGTACAGGTAAGAAAATAACCTCTTGTGTCCCTTTGTATTTATACCTGTGTATTCAGGTAAAGATGTCAGCATTAGGTCACGGTTAGAGACTTGCCCTCTGTGTGGTCATTCAACCGCAGGAACAGACTATCTACCTGTACGGCCGTATAAATGAATACAGTATATTACTGAATTAAATATATATTAAGTAAGTAAATAAACTTACCTGTACATATAAGAGCCTGTGAATCTCGTTTAGATATTTGATTTTTAACACAATTTTGTGTACTTTGTTCCACGCAATTTAGCATGAGAGAATATTATAGAAGTCGCCGTCAGGTACGCCAATTAATTGTTACGTGACGTCATTTGGCAGTTTATAATCATGATTATAACACGAAAACGCCCGTCCCGAAAAATGTGATCAAGTAGTTACTTTGTAGTAATCTTACCGCATTACTTGTCTACCGGCAACATAAGTGAAAAAAGAATAATCTTTAAAAAAATAATAAATAAATCAAATAAATAAATAATGTTTTACACAATAAAATAGTCCCTTTATATATATATGTGTGTGTGTGTGTGTGTGTGTGTGTTTGTGTGTGTGTGTGTGTGTGTGTGTGTGTTATCAGGATTCAGAAGTGCAGGAGACTTCTTACTGAATAGACAAACACATGCCTATCCATACATGCCACTATGACCGCCGAAACAAGAATTACGTAAAGCTATATAACACACCAAGCTTGTGAATATTCAGTTAGTACGTCGTACTAGCTAGAAATGTTAGACATTTTTGTCTACTTTACCATAAAAACTGACCTTGCATACATTTATAATAATTTGATGATTTGAAAGACACAGTTTCTATATATGTAATGATTTGAACATAAATTATTAAACTGCATACGGGCACGATTTCCGATGACACGGTGGATGTGAAAAGATCATTTTAACCACACCATCTGGATATTATTTTTGCTCGTCTTATATCAGAAGTTTTTATACTAGTTTTCTATTTATGTTTTATGTTACTTCTTGTAAATGCATCTTGTTTTAAGTTTTCTTCTTTCGTTGATTTTCTGTTGCGTTTCCATAGTTACTCTATCTATTGCTTATTCCATGTTCATTAGATACAAATTTCCAAACACAGGTGCCACTGCTTTCTTTTGGCGATCAATTTGCATACAAACAAATGGTTTTTCATATTTTGTCAAGTTTTCAAGGTAACATTAGCCATTTTGAAAATCCAAAACCTCAAGAGTACATCATCTTATGGCAGGTGACAATCTTGTTAAGTATATCATTGAGTTTAAGCTATCAAACTCGGTTTTCATTTATTTTGGTCAGTTTCCATGGAAACATGAGCCATTTAGAAAATTTAAAACCTTGTCAACACGTCAACATATGGTGGGTAACAATCTTGTGGAGTATTATTAAGTCAGGACCAGTATCCTGGATTTTCATATTTTGTTAAGTTTCCATGTTAAAGCTGTCCACTTTGAAAAACTGAAACATATAATGCAACTACTCAAGATGGTATACAACTATATAAGTATCATGAATTTAGATCACCATCGATCGAGAAAACATAAATCTTGTGGAAAATAGCGCCAAGTAAAAACAATATGTTTCCCGCTTTGGGGATTTATCTTCAACACAAAACAACAGATTAAAATCAGAAAATAAAACATAAATATACAGAGAGAGAGAGAGAGAGAGAGAGAGAGAGAGAGAGAGAGAGAGAGAGAGAGCACAAAATATGATAATATCTAATATCACATGTGGTTGGAAATCTTCTATCATAAGGCGATTTATTTAATTACGTTTTTTTCCATTCCATTTAATGCCCTTTATTTCAGGTTAGATATTGGGTTTAACAGAAAGGAAAATGTCACTTTGCCTATTTGATGCTGGGCTTTGTTCGGTTTGTTTGCTTGTTTGTTTAACCTTTTTTAACGGCTTTCCAAAACACAAAAATTGCCGCTGAAGACGATAAAATGTTTAAGATGCATAATTTCAACGATTTAAAAAATAATGTTTTATAGTCTAATAGTATTGGACTTAAAAACAGGATTATACCTGGAGAAAAAAAACCTGTTTGCTCCTTAACCCCACTTTTATCCTCTTCGAAAATTCTTAATAATTGTTTTGCACTTTAATCGTCAACATGTCAGTGAATAAAAAGGTACTTGTGAACTGTTGAATTATTGAAATATACTTCAACGAGAATGGAAAAATTTAACTTAAGTGGCCTTAATTTATGCTATACCTTCTTAAATTTAAAAACTGTTGTTGTTTTTCTGACCTTTGACCTTTAACAGGTTTTGAATTACACCCGTTATATAAGAAATTTACTGAATCGAAAAATGACAAAAGCTCGGGTCAATATAAGGTCATAGTTCACACCCGGGGTCATAAAATATTCATAGGAGATCAAAACGGTATGACACTTTTGTGACAATCTTTAGAATTGTAATGGGTTATTTAGTTAGCTTAAGCGATTACCGTTCTTGTTTTGATTACCTCACTTAGAGAAAAGAATGAAAAGCACCCAAACCTTGGGTAAATGAAGCGACACAATCATTATTTACAAATATTGTTTATATAACATTTGATTTTAAAATTTACATAATACGAATGGCGCTTAATTAATTTCTACAAAAGTTTGTAATATAGTTTCAGAAAGAGGTTGTAACCAAGGTTTATGGCCAATAAATGGTTTATGTGTAACATAATGCGGCGGCCTTTCCAATACTAGTGGGACGCACTACCGACTGAGCTACCTGGTCACCTATCAAGCCCGGTCCACTACATATGACATACACTGTACTTTATCAAACCAAATGGTTGGTCAGATATTCCGGTACCAGAAAAGTTTTTATTTTATTAATTATTAATATTATTATTATTATTTTACGAAGTTTTAAAACATTGACATAAATGGAAACCAGAAAAATATATATAACATGTATTTTGGACAATCAATAAAGTTTCAACATTCTATCCACATTTCCGTCCAAAATATCCCGATTAGGGGACTAGGTGGTTGGTAATCAACTACCACCAATTATAAAATTTCTAATGAGGGATTAGATATCATTGTCAACAACAACGATATTTTAAACTGACTACTTTTTCGGATATAAACAGTAAATTTGAATATTTATACCAAAATTGCAGTTATGTAATACTGAATGCTACATCATCAGTATTGAAATGGCATATGGGATATTGGCTGAGTTTTTGTTTTACGAACAACTTTAATAGGCATTAATATCAGCACTATAACACAAGTGAGGGGATTTTTGGTATAAAACGTAAAACTGAATACGTCCTTTCGGAACTAGCGTAGACTCTTGATAGAAATATCACCGTACTAAAGATCGGGGGGGGGGAGGCAAAACATAGGGAGTTTGTTATATAGTTTGAGGAAGATGTTTTAACCAAAGTTTACAGCCAATAAATGGTTTATGTGTAACAGGTTTATGTGTACAAGAACCCATACACTAAACATAGGGAGCCAAATTGTGACTTTGGCACTTTTGCCGGACCTACTTATTGAAAGTTGGTATGCGACACATCTTTTCATGTTGGTATACATTAGTTCCAAGTTTGGTCAAAATCCATCCTTACTGTGAAAAATGTGGTTATAGGGTGTGTGGGATATGGGACGGATGGAGAGAGTTATATCCTATATACCCTCCGATACTTCATTAACAGGAGAGGGATTATAAAAATGATTAAGTGTATCACTGAACATATGTTTTATGATTCTGTTCATCTTACAATGCCGTGCAGGGACACTCCGGTTTCCTCCTCCATTCAAGAACTCACCGCCTCGATATTGGTGAAATAATCTTCACTGGGCGTATAACACCATTACTCAACTCAAATGGACAGCTAATAAAACTATTCAGATTTTTATTTGGCGATGTTAAAGTAAATTCAGGAAAGCTGTTCAGATCAGTGAACTGAAAAAAAAATAATATTAGTCATCATTACCTTTGTTTATGGGTATTTAAATTTCTATTCATCAATTGACAACGCCCATGTTTTAATTAGTTGGCAATTGAGAGTGCAGTTTGTGTTTAATAGACTCTTGAATTTACCAGCGTTTATAGTCATGCTTCGTGTTTTTTCTCCTAGTTTGTCGACGCTTTGGTCTTTAAGTTGGCATTTGAAGTGTTCTTTTTTCAAAAATTTTAACCTTTCAAGTTGACATATGTTGCTACAAAACAATTTTCAAATGTTTGATTTCATCTGATGGATGGATGGATGGATAGATTGAGGGAGGGATTGATTGATTTATTGATTATTATTATTATTAAACCAAATTATTTATTTATTTATTCATTTCTTTCTAATTTTCCTATTTAGTTGTTTATTATTATTATTATTATTATTATTATTGTCATATACAACTTTTTAATTCAATCATAAAAATTCATTCAAAAAGTGGTATATGACATTATTATGATTTATTAATAAAATGATTATTTGATTGATTGGTTTATTCATAAATCTATTTATTTCTATTATTTATTTATTTTTTTTATTTATTTATTTACCTTTTCCTTTATTTATTATTATTTATTTATTTCGTTTATCAACTTAAATTTTTGACATATAACGAGTTACACAAGCACTTGTTTGTATGGCCATGAACCTGTGCAATAAACGCATGAATCGGTTACAACAACTTCTCTTCATCAAAGATATTTATTATATTGACACTAAAAATAAGTTTATTTATTGCATACCTACAAGTAGTTTGAGCATACATAAATCATTATGCCCTAGTATTATACAATGATACTGTAATTATGTCATACGTATTTTTGTTTTGTTATCACAACGATCACGAGAGAACCATTTCTTTATTTGTTGTTAGTTTCGATGGTTTAAAACACAAGTCGCACAACGGTTGACATTTTCATAATGATCCGTTAGTTGATTTAATGTTATTTTACATCATAGCATTTTTTTCAGCTGTTCGCGACAATTTTTTTTTTATTGATATTTATATTAATATTTATCTTTAAACACAAGTTCGTGTGGTGCATGATTTTGTCAATACTTCTTATCTGCCTCACACGAGTGCGAACTTTTGACAACTTGAATGCCTAGTAAATTACACTTGTCCCTAATCTCATAAACATCGCAGACCTTTCAGTTCATCTTCTTGTACCGAGCCATTGCGGTAGCTCAGTTGGTAGAGTGCTCGCTCCGTAAGTGGAAGGCTGTGGGTTCGAACCAAGGCCGGGTCTGACCCAAGACTTGAAAGTGGGTAGTGACTGTTCTTTCGCCAAGCACTCGGCATTACGAAATGAAAGCCATGGTTCTTTTGGATGGGAACTTAAAATAAACGAGGTCCCGTGTCATGGCAGGCATGGCACGATAAAGAACCCTGCTGTATAATGCCATCAGCGCAACGCACAGGCAAAATTTCTGCACTTTTGCCTATAGCTGGCGACATTTCGAAATAAGTGAAAAATTCTTGACTGGGACGTTAAACAACATTACTCAACTCAATTCTTGTACCGAGTCAACAAGCAAAAACCCTTCCATAAAACAACTTCTCATAGACGCGGTTAACCGAGATTGGTGAGACGACTTGGGTTGGAAGGAAAACACCTTTACCACTTGGCACCGCCACTGTAGCTCAATGTAAAGAATCCTATTCGAGAACGGGAGATCCTGGGTTCGAATCCGAACCGGGTTATTCCCAAGTCAGAATTTTGTTTTATGTAACTATGACAATTATAGTGCTAACTATGGATGGTACTAGAGTGATTTCAGCAAATCTGAATTTGGGTAAAAAATTGCTTTTATTTTAAACAGCGGATTAATGGTTCAATTTATAAATAAGCGCAAAGAAATATGATAAAAGCGTGTTTGTGTGCTGTGACTAATGGTTGAATACAACATAGTATATTATTTGTAGCATAAATAAATAAAGAAAATAAATAAATAAATAGAAGAAAAATGTACTTTTTAAGTACACAATACATGAAACGTCATGTACCTCTTTTAAATTTTTTATAATACATTCAAAAGTTGTATAAATGACAATATATAAAAATAATATAAATAAACAACAGATATACAACATGTTTGGAGACAGTATATTCGTGAGAAAAGAGTAGCTTATTTCGCTTAAATTGCTTCACAGAAAAGGAACATATTCTTCATGTTTAAAATAAGCCATTATATATTACTAATTATACTCCGACTTGTTCGAGTTTCATGCATCATAGATCTACAAAAATTTTCGAGTAAAAGGTATGCATTAGTCAATGGTTGTTAAAGCAATGTGTATCAATTGTATATGATTTCATCTGCCACTATTTTTATAATTGTATATAAAAGAAAACAATCGGTAACTGGGAAATTTGGAAATAGCTAAGCAACACACACACACACACACACACACACACACACACACACACACACACACTTCGTAATAAAAATCCGGCTTATATCGGGTATGAAGAAAAGGACGCATTTTGTCCCCAGATTAAATTAGACATTAAGATGCTTGTTAAATAGACCATCACAAGTTAACTATGTGTGTTGGTGCATGGTAAGTATTTGTAAAATATACTTAAAACTCGGCACGGTGTCACGAAAGTGACGTCAAGAAATACCAGATAATAAAATAAAAAAATGATCAACATAAGTCAACTAAGTCAAGTCTAAACACAGGAGATAATAATAATAATAATAAAAATAACACGTCTTTGATTTGGATGCCAGCAAAAACCATTAGTAGTCTGTTAACTGAAAAAAGAGATTAGGTTTGCCCTTTATGGCAAGCAAATTGCACAATAAATCGTTACACCTACACGTACGGTCGTAAATCCTAGTTTTACGGCGCAAATTGAACAAAAGGTTTTGCGATCGAAAAGTAGGTATTACGGCGCAAAACCTGGTTTACGACCGTAAAAGTAGGTTTTACGGCGTAAATGTAGGTTTCTTGAATAATTGTGCAGTTTGCTTGCCATAGGCCTTTATGTCCAATTTACCCATGACCCAAAATAAATTGTCCCGTATTTATCTTTAATAAGGTTGGTTGTAACTTGTTCTTGGTGCCCTTTTCACTTCACCAAAAAATTTTCATATTTTATTCAATTTTTTTTTATTTTTAAATATCTTTCACGTAAAACATTTTGGACGTAATGAAATTCTGAGAGGGGCGTGTCCAAACACAAACAAGTTTAATAGTACATTACTTGATTGAATACATATTTATATTTACTTTATGTCTTCATATTGTTTACAATCCTGCCTAATCGAACGGTTTGTAATATATTCATGTGTTCTGTCAAAAAATGAAAAAATGTTTTTTATAATTCTTCGTTTGTACTTGGACTTTCAATTTATTTTCTCATCATTTTTTTCACATATTTTGAACTTGACCCTGGTTGACGTGCACTGCGTCATTTGCTGATTTAGAATTTCTATTAAAATAATGCATTTAAAATCAGTTGTCGTATGCTTATTTTGAATGCATTTTAAAAGAAATTCAAAATCAGCACATGACAACTGTGTAAAACCAATCTGTAGAATCATGGATTCCAATAACGATGTCACTGCAAATACATGTACATAAATTTGGCTAAAAACAATCGACTTCCCATAGTTCACCTTAAAGCTACATTAAGTTTCCCTATGTATAATTAAGACCGGCACATTTTTATCCTAACTATGCCTCTCATGAAAAATATAATACTTGATTCCATGAGAAAACCTTAACTTACGTTGAAATTCGCAGGGAAACCTACTGCTAGTTTATCTACCAAAGCTTATTACAGAACTTTGATCACATTCTTTATCGAAAACGAGGCAACGCCAACAATCACAGCAAAAAAGCATAATAATAATAACGGAAGTAGCAATATGGTAAGTGTATGAATTTGGACTGCATGAAAGGATAAATACTAGTAACATTAATATAAATAAATGTTTAGTTACTTTTGATGGACGCAATTCTCTTACGAACAAGGATTCTCTCTGTCGACGCCATTGTTTACATACTGTGTCAGACTGAAAAGCTCATGCTCCAAGTTGATAATTTACATATTATCGAGTTGTCCCAAGCTTTTAGGATATCCATTTATTATGGGCTAATAAAAGTGAACAACCAATATATATTGATAAAAATATTTTTAGATTTTTTTTCAATAAAGGGATATACTGAATGCAGCTTTAAAGATAGTAGTAAATGACTTCAGCACAGGTATATATATATATATATATATATATATGTATGTATGTATATTATTTTGAAGACAGGGATTGGCTGCGACGCCTAACAGCATATAGGCTCAAATGATGTACCTAATAAACGATACAAATTACAAAGTTTTGAAAGCAAAGAAAGAAAGTAGATAAAAAACATCAATAATAATAAGAAGAAGAAAAGAAGAAGGAATAATACAGGACAACTGAAAACCAATCTAGCAATGTCTAAAGCATTTTAACACTCCTCTCTGCAAAGGCCAAATTAAACCACTAAATCAAAGTAAATAAAGAAGCAACAAAAATATATCGAAAACACCCGCCATTGCACGATCACTGTAGTGAATTCGAATGAATGCATAAATAGATGAGACAATCATTCATCTATCGATCAAGTTCAGTAACTTTTCCGAGTTCTGTTCCACTAACATTTTCAGTGTGAAACGAAATTAGGCGGAGCCCCTTCCAACACGATGTTAAGTTGGTATAAAAAAATCTCAGGTCTGGGAGTAGAAATTTTTCTGACCTACACACAATCGCAAGGCAAAAAGTAAGTTAGGGTCAGAGGATATTCAGACTAACATTGTAGTTTGACCTGTGCAAGAGAGACAACTCGTATTAAAAAAAACTATCTCAACAAGTCAAGTGTACCACTGCGGTAGCTCAGTTGGTAGAGTGCTCGCTCCGTAAGTGGGAGGTCGTGGGCTTCGAACCCCGGCCGGGTCTGACCCAAGACTTGAAAGTGGGTAGTGGCTGTTCTTTCGCCAAGCCCTTGGCATTACGAAATGAAAGTCACTGTTCTTTCGGATGGGAACTTAATATAACATGCAACGCAACGCACAGGCAAAATTTCTGCACTTTCGCCTATAACTGGCGACGTCTCGATATAAGTGAAATATTCTTGACTGGGACGTTAAACACCATAACAAAACTCAACTCAACAAGTCAAGATAAATTATCGCGACTAAATTTTCTCTAATTGCAAAAATATGCCACCATACATCTGCTTTCGTTATACTATTTGGCTTGTATCAAAGAGAGGCTCCTACTAAATTGTGTGATTTTGTGATTTCAAAGTTTCAAAATAGATCTAGAATTGTTTGCTACATATATACATACAAGGATAACTTTAAAAATGCAACATTTTTTGCAAACAGGTTTGAAATTAAAAAAAAAAAACTTTTGGCAAGCGAACAGAATAACTTTCTCACACAAGGATCAGTCCGTGTAAGATTCGAACTTAGGTGGTGAGAGCGAACGCGCTTTAGACACTTGGCAACCGACCCCCTCCCAATGTTAGTAAGCTATTAAAGCGCTTGTGCACGTGTCATGTGCAGAATTTTATACAAAAAGAAATATTCAAAATTCTGCACATATGCACATGTCTTTCCAGTCTAGCATTTTTTTTGCAACGTGATCAGAAATCTTTTTACAAAATAAAACTGTAATTATGCTAATTTTAACGCTGATACTACTTCTATTTGTGAAAACGATTTCATAATTATAACTTATGATTTCTTTGAACATGCGCCCATAAAGGTATAGCGATAATTCTTGATATTGACACTTCATGCAGCAGGCATGATAATTTAAATAATGGTGTAAAGTACAATAATGTTGTAATAGTCTGACAAAATTTCAATTAGAAATATTCATGGTACAAAAACTACGGATGCGTGTTAGGGCCACTTTTTAATTCATTTTTTTTTTTTATTTTGTACACTTTAAACTGTAAATTTTACACTTTTATCTGTAAAATTTACAATTGTATCTGTAAAATTTACACTTTAATCTGTAAATTTTACACTTTAAACTGTAAATTTTACACTTCAATCTGTGAATTATATATTTTAAATATTAAATTTTACACTTTAATCTGTAAATTTTACACTTTAAACTGTAAATTTTACACTTCAATCTATGAATTATATATTTTAAATATTAAATTTTACACTTTAATCTGTAAATTTTACACTTTAATCTGTGAATTATATATTTTAAATATTAAATTTTACACTTTAATCTGTAAATTTTACACTTCAATCTGTGAATTATATATTTTAAATATTAAATTTTACACTTTAATCTGTAAATTTTACACTTTAAACTGTAAATTTTACACTTTAAACTGTAAATTTTACACTTTAATCTGTAAATTTTACACTTTAATCTGTAAATTTTACACTTCAATCTGTGAATTATATATTTTAAATATTAAATTTTACACTTTAATCTGTAAATTTTACACTTTAAACTGTAAATTTTACACTTTAAACTGTAAATTTTACACTTTAATCTGTGAATTATATATTTTAAATATTAAAATTTACACTTTAATCTGTAAATTTTACACTTTAATCTGTAAATTTTACACTTTAAACTGTAAATTTTACACTTTAAACTGTAAATTTTACACTTTAATCTGTGAATTATATATTTCAAATATTAAAATTTACACTTTAATCTGTAAATTTTACACTTTAATCTGTAAATTTTACACTTTAATCTGTAAATTTTACACTTTAATCTGTAAATTTTACACTTCAATCTGTAAATTTTACACTTTAATCTGTAAATTCTACACTTTAATCTGTAAATTTTACACTTTAATCTGTAAATTTTACAATTTTGGGTTAGGACACTCGAAAAAAAAATTCCACTTTTTTTAGTCCGCGGAACAGGTTAAAAATCAAAACCGACGAAAATTTAACCTTGGCGTTTCCCCTTTAATTAGATTATGGAATGGTTTAAACCCCTGAGTGGGTACTGCTGCTGGTGGAGTAAAACTCCCCGAGGGTATCCATATCTCAGTAGGCAGTACTTTGTCCTGTCAGAAAATGTACCTTTTAGCAAAAATTTCAGCCGTCTTACTTTTGAAATTTATTTAAAACTAAGGTTTGTTCCCTCATGCAAAGCATTTTTAGCTGGATTTGGATTAACATGTATATAATTTTGGAACTTTGGATTTAATAATTTTCAACTGTTTGGCTTAGGTTTTTTTTATCTATCAAACTTTTCGGCCCTAGTGTCACTGATGAGGAATGATTTTCCGAAATGGCACATCTGTCACAGCAAAATTTAACAGGTTTTTTGTTGAATATTTACATCTATTCTAACAAGAACCGTGTTTAATTTCAATCAGAGGTAGGGTTTAGTCACTGAACCGACAAACTGGCATGGATATTTTTTATAAAAATTAAAACACTATATTCTAATTTCTTCAAAATTACGTTTATTTCTACTTATATGTGCTTTCTAAATATATATTATAATAAGTATACACAAATAACAAGTAAATCAACAAATATAATAGTTATACCTTATAAAACGTATATATAGTATTTGAGCCATATGTAGAAGTTCTGTTCAACTCTTAGATCAGTTCAATGACAGTGGAGAAAACAAGAGTGCCTGGAAAAACCATCAATTTTAAAGAAAAAAGACAAATTTCTTAAATGTTGATTGAAAAAAAAATTCTAGCCCTGTTTCATGTTCAGTATTTTGCTCTGTGTCATGTTCAGTATTTTGAATATTTTTTTTTGTAAAAATTCTAAATTCTGCAAATGACACTTGCTTCAGGCATTACATAAAGCTTAAACAAGAAAGCACAAACTTTACACTATTTTATATAGCAAAAAGTGAAAACAAATAAAAACAAAGATACTGAACAAAGTACAGCAAGTATATCATAACCTATATGTAAACATATTTATCAAAAAAGTCTTAAGACATGACCCGAAATATGCAGCAACACTTCTAAAACTCCAACTGTGACTTCAATTCTAAATTCTAGTTATCCAGAGATTTGATCAAAATTCAAACAACAAATACAATTTTTTTTGCAAAATGATCTTAAACAGTGTAAGTAGGTTAGTTGATTAATAGTAATTGTGACTTTTGCCTTGATATGACTTTAAAAAGAGGTTCAACTAAGCTTGTATTGCTCAAACAGACGGACAGTTTACATCTCATTTTATAGCAATAGCGGGCATATTGGATGTCGCAAGAACTTGATTTGTAAAAACTTTAAACTACTTCACCTGGGAAATATCCATACCAAATATGGTTCTGTTTGACGGAGTAATTTCAGAGTCAGAGAAGGTTTTTCAAAGAAATAGCTATTTAAAGCAGCTAATCTGCATATTTTACGAAAAGCACATCAAATAAATTTAATGGTTATCTATCTACTTTCTATATTTCAAATCTGAACTAAATTGGCTGATAAATAAACCTGTAATGGCCGTTTTGCACTTTTTGCTATTTATACCAACAGCGGCTATCTTGGCCATCAAAGGACCATTAATACAAAATATGTTTCCGTTTGGCCCAGTAGTTTTAGAGAAGAATATTGGAGTTTACTTACTTATGGATGAGATGGACAGATAAAAGGATGGACTGACAGACATATGCTTCACCATGACATATGCTTACTGGCCAAAACCAGTTGAGCTAAAAATCAATAGACATCTTTCAAGAATCCGTTTATTCAGTTTATTTAGAAATACAATCAAAGAAAAATTATATCATTACATGAAAACTACAAAATCTATTTATAGTAGGTGACCTTGACATTTGACCTTCAAAATCACAGACTTCAAATCCCTTCTTTCAAGTGTATCTAGCTTCCCCCTTTCAATTATATCTAAAAATGTATAAACTTTAATGAAATGCACGAAAATGCAATCTTTAGCAAGTACATGGAAACCATTAAATATACTTGTAGTAGGTGACCTTTGACCTCCAAAATAATTTTCCCCCAAAAAATATCTAAAAGTGTATAAAATTTGATGAAATTCCATCAAACAGAATTTATTTGCTTTTTTTGTGTAGAAAATATTAAAGACATTACTGTTAGACATGAAAAAGAGGATGCCAAATACTAGATGCCTTCCACCAAAATTTTGTATTGGTGTAAAACTGCTGTTTGAGATACTGCGGCTTTTTTTTGAGTTGTTATTTTAAGTACTGGATATTAATATCAGGTTAAGAATATTGTTTTCTGGTGTAAAATTTGCTTAAATACCACTCTCTTGATACCTGAACTTCGATTTTAGCTAAAACTTTGACATTTTAAAACGAATTATTAAAAATAAAACAATCACTTACAACCATAAAATGAATTAACATATTAATATATAAAAACACATAAATGGAGAGAGAGAGAGAGAGAGAGAGAGAGAGAGAGGGATTATGCAAAACTGCTCTCTCTCTCTCTCTCTCTCTCTCTCTCTCTCTCTCTCTCTCTCTCACACACACACACACACACACACACACACTTGAAACAGAAGTTGTAAAAAAAATCATTCATGACAGAAATACATTATGGAATGAGTTTCCTGTCAAACATTTTCTATAAAAAAATACTGGTTCAAACAATTTCAATTTGTCAATATTAGACAAAAAATGATTTACTGACAAAATAAAATTCAGCCATTAATACATTCATCTATGTATCAAAAATATATCCATATTTTTATTTGTTACTCAATCTATCCATCCATTACTAGTATCTAATTTGCAAATCCCCCTCCCCCTTGGGGTGGGTCAATATTCAACAGGGTCAATTTTCAACGAAATGAGGTCATAGTATGTCGAGAAAAAAGTTATCAACCTGTTAAAAAATGACCAAGGGTATAAATTTCACGAATTTTGGTGTCTCGCAATTTTCAACGTTGAAAAAGCACCCCTGGTTCAATATTCAATGTTGAAAAATGAACACCGGGTCAATTTTCAACCCGGATCAAAATACTTCATTACACCGGGAACTACCTTAATTCATGAAAAGTCTATGTGTGTGTGTGTGTGTGTGTGTGTGTGTGTGTGTGTGTGTGTGTGTGTGTTTGTGTGTGTGTGTATTTGAATTCCAAAATAATATCGGTTTAGAACAAAACACATTTTCTCAAAATTTGTATTTTTTCATTTAAAATCTAAGATTTATCCCATAATTGAAATAAATGGTCAACAGGCATTGTCTATAATCTAGAAACTAATCAAACAACATTTGAATGTAATTCATCATGATTTAGATGTTCATTCAAAATTTTCTTAAAATGTGTCCTTTTTATAAAAAAAAAACCTCAACAACTGTCAATTTTTGGGATATACCCATAAAATATATTTATGTTCTATTATTGTACATGCTAAATTAAAAATTTAAAAAAAAAAAAAAAAAAAAAAAAAAAAAAAAAAAAAAAATTAAAAATGGGTATGTAGGAGCATTGTCTCAAAAGTCCCTTTTTCTGTAAAAATAGCAAGTTTTTACCCCAAAAATAGTCGAAACATCAGCTTATATACTCATGTAATCATAATTAAACTGCATGATGAAACTGTGTTGCAAATTTCATTGAAATAACAGTATTAGTTTGAGAGATATGGACTTTTAACATAAACTTTCAAATTTTCTCAAAATTCCCTTTTTTCTGTAAAAAGCAAGTTTTTACCCCAAAAATAGTTGAAACATCAGGTTATATACTCATGTAATCATAATTAAACTGCATGATTGAATTGTGTTGCAAATTTCATTGAAATAACATTATTAATTTAAGAGATATGGACTTTAACATAAACTTTCACATTTTGACATGCCGTCGACACCGAAAAAGTAACACCTAAGTCCTGCCAGGCTTGACAAAAAATGTAATAAATATCTCACTACAAATGTGTAATGACCATTTGCCTGTTTTTTTCTATTTATAGTTACACAGTGGCCATCATGAATTTGGGATTACACAAAAAAAAAACAAAAAAAACAAACAAACAAACATAAACTTTAATCCAATTATTTTATTCTGGGACTCTTCACGTCAATTGTTATGCCATTTGGCCAAGTGGTTTTAAAGAAGATTGAAAGTTTACGCACATACTCATGTAAACATTTAAATATTAAAAGGGAAATAACTCCAAGAAAAATGATTAAATTATACAGGTAACCAATGACAACATTATTGACATATGAAGGATTTTATGATTTTAGCAACATGATGGACATAGCTGATGGCAACTGTTAAAATTTTTAATCCTTGATTTGAAAATGGTATTTGTGATAACTGATCACTGGAATTCTTTACCAGTCAAATGTAGGTTGTATAGGTGATCGACATGTCAAAAACTATTTTTTTGTTTTACCTCAACTGGGAGGTTAGGGGTATATAGTATTGGTGTTGTCCGTCCATCTGTCTTTCTTTCTGTCTGTCCCATATCTTTGTTTCTGCTACTCCTCCGAAGTTATTGAAAGGATTGACTTCAAACTATGTATACCTGTTCCTGGGAAAGTGTAGATGTTTATGTGTTTTTATTGTTGTTGAATGTTGTTGGAGTTATTTCCCCTATAAAACTTGTACCCAATATCTTTGTATCTGCCACTCCTTCAAAGTTATTGAAAGGACTGACTTCAAACTATATGGAACTGTTGTTCATGGGAAGATATAGATGTATATGTTTACACACTGTGGGTTTACACTGATTCTTTTTTTACACAACACACAGACTTTATCTTAATGGCTACACATAGTAGACACAGTTACACCAATCATCTAGCTTTTACAATGCATGTAGACTTCGTCTTAAGCCAAATGACTACCCAGCCTTCATTTACACACTGAATTACACTTTAATCATCTTTTACATAACATATATAGACTTCATCTTAAGCCAAATGACTACACAGTCTTCATTTACACACTTTGAATTACACTTTAATCATCTTTTACATAACATATATAGACTTCATCTTAAGCCAAATGACTACACAGTCTTCATTTACACACTTTGAATTACACTTTAATCATCTTTTACATAACATATAGACTTCATCTTAAGCCAAATGACTACACAGCCTTCATTTACACACTTTGAATTACACTTTAATCATCTTTTACATAACAAATAGACTTCATCTTAAGCCAAATGACTACACAGCCTTCATTTACACACTTTGAATTACACTTTAATCATCTTTTACATAACATATATAGACTTCATCTTAAGCCAAATGACTACACAGTCTTCATTTACACACTTTGAATTACACTTTAATCATCTTTTACATAACATATATAGACTTCATCTTAAGCCAAATGACTACCCAGCCTTCATTTACACACTTTGAATTACACTTTAATCATCTTTTACATAACATATAGACTTCATCTTAAGCCAAATGACTACACAGCTTGGATACAACAGTGTTTTTTTCAAAAGTGTCAACACTATAATTATACATCATATTTTCTTTTTGTTTCTTTTTTGCCCGTTGATAAAGATAAATAACAAATAAGACATGTACTGGTAGAGAGACATGAATGTTCTACACCCATTCACAGGTAATTAACTTTCATTTCTACACCTGTTCACAGGTAATTAACTGTTTTCTACACCTGTTGACTGGTAATTAACTGTTCATTTCTACACCTGTTGACAGGTAATTAACTGTTCATTTCTACACCTGTTCACAGGTAAATTTAAAGTATATATTCCTACACCCTATCATAGGTAATTAAGTATTCAGGGTAGCACTGTTCCAGGGAGTAAACAACAAATTCTCTGAAAAGTTTGTTAGTAATTTCCCCAACAACAGAATCAAACTGGTCGTGTTCAGAATTTACACATCCATCCTTTCATACACTGACATGGGGGTTTGCTGTATTTTTGGGGATTTTTTGCCACGAATATATTGCCTAGCAACATTCTGGTTAATAACATTTTTCTGTCCTTTTTCTGCCTGCTACTTGGATCATCTGAAAATGATAAAATATTTTACAGTATAGAATCTGAAAATTTCTATTTTTAGTTTTAAATTAGTTCTGCATTACAATTAGAGTTAATTTAAAAAAAAAAAAGAAAAAAAAACTTCACATTAGTAATTACATATGTCAAACAGACAAGCAAAATTTATGCAAGACAATTCAATGAACTTTAATTAAGTTTGGCATTTTTCACTTCCTTGAGATGTCATAACGGTAAATTGTGATGTCATCTTTAATTGTGATGTCATTTTTGATTGTGATGTCATCTTTGTTTGTGAAGTCATCTTGGATTGTGATGTCATCTTGGATTACCTGCCCCATGGATCAATCAGAACACCTCTGATGTCTCGCACACTCAACAAATATATTTGTTGAGTGTGCGAGACATCCGAGGTGTTCCGATTGCCCATGGATTGGATTAATGGAGTTTTACACCCTAGTCTTTCTAGATTCTTTCAAGTATATCAAGACAGTCAGTCTAGGGATAATTGAGGAAACCAGAGTGCCAGCAGAAAACAACTGACCATCAGCAAGCAAACTGACAAACTTTTTCACCGTAGGATCTGCCTGAGTGG
Source organism: Tegillarca granosa (assembly GCA_029721355.1). Taxonomy (NCBI): domain Eukaryota; kingdom Metazoa; phylum Mollusca; class Bivalvia; order Arcoida; family Arcidae; genus Tegillarca; species Tegillarca granosa. The sequence continues at coordinate 4,467,083 of CM056604.1, read as the reverse complement.
AATTGGAACCTAGCTCGTGAGAGGCCTCTGATCTGTTAAGGCATGCTTTAGACCCTGCATCCAAGATGATACATCTCCAAGAGCACCATTTCCAGTACCAAATCAACAAAAAAAGATATTTAATTTTAGTAACTTTGAATTCCATGGTCTCTTTTTATTTATAAGGTTCAAATAAGTGAAAATGACTCCAATTGTCAGGGAAGTTTATTGGATTTTAGTTAAAAATATCTAAAATTTGATCACATAAAAAGTGAACCAGTACGGACAACACCATCTATAGGTGAAGTTGCAACCTTTTACACTTATTTAAAACAGGTAGGGCAATAAGCAAATGATGATTTTACATGTTTAGCCTTCCTCTAACAAGGGATGTCAGTTTTTAAAGTTTCATCTGAAAGAACATATTTTATGCAGATGATCAGAAAATTTTGAAGCAGTACTGGAATTTGAACCTACAACCCTTCAGAGACATTAAAATTTGGTCTTGTCTGTTCATTGAAATGAATGATATGACATATAAACACATACCTGCATACTGGTCAGCCTTTGTGGAACTTTCTGCAGCATAAGTTCCTTTGCCAAGCATGCCTTTTTCACTACTGTTACGGAAGTCCAACCCTCTTTTCAAAATATTTTCAACATAAGTATCTGTGGTACCGTGAAATAAATACTGTTCATTGATTTCAGGAAAGATATCGAGCATTAAGTTTTGTTCTATGTGCTTGTTGACAGCAATTTGACCCTTTGATATCGGGATTTTCTCCAAACTTAAGAATTTGTTCACATTTCCATGATGTCGGTGTTTGCTTTGGAAAAATTCGATTCTTTTAATTGAATATTTTCTGTACAGATCAAAATTTTCAATTCTCTGTATCTTGGTAACACGAATGTTTTTATGGTTCAAATTCTTAGCATCGTTACCTTGACCTACAACAGCTGCCTGCCACGTATTATTTATTAACTTTAAGATGGCTGAATAAGTTTTGCGATCAACATCCTCATATTCAACTCTTGGAGAATTAAAAAAATTCCTCAAAGGATCAAAAACACTAAATCCTTTTTTAAAATGTTTCCAGTAGCATGGAGTTGGAGGAATTTCACATAATTCTCGCCAGTATTCTTTAGTACCTCTTTGATGTTGTCGTTGTCTTGGTTGTCTTTCCTTTACTCTGGCAACATCGGAGTTTAAGAGAATTTCAAGTATAGAACTTTTTGTACTATTAACATCACTCGCTTCCCCTTTTATGGTAATACTTTGTTTTCCTAAACAGATAAAACAATTTTATAAATAAATAAATAAAAAAAGTTTTATTAACATCACTTGTTTCATCTTTTATGATATTACTTTGTTTTCCTAAACAGATAAAACAATTTGAAAAATAAATAAACAAACCAAAAAACAAACAAACTAACAAATAAATAAATAAATAAATAAATAAATAAATAAATAAATAAATAAAGTTTTATTATGATCACTTGTTTCATCTTTTATGGTAATACTTTGGTAGTACTTTGTTTTCTTAAAAAGATAAAACAATTTGAAAAATAAATAAATTAATTAATAAATAATAAATAAATAAATAAATAAATAATAAATGAAGTTTTATTAACATCACTTGTTTCATCTTTTATGGTAATACTTTGTTTCCTAAACAGAGTATTACCATAATTTGAAAAATAAATAAATTAATTAATAAATAATAAATAAATAAATAAATAAATAAATAATAAATGAAGTTTTATTAACATCACTTGTTTCATCTTTTATGGTAATACTTTGTTTCCTAAACAGATAAAACAATTTGATAAATAAATAAATAAATAAATAAATAAATAAATAAATAAATAACAAATAAATAAATAAAATAAATGAAGTTTTATTAACATCACTCGCTTCCCCTTTTATGATATTACTTTGTTTCCTAAACAGATAAAACAATCTGATAGTTGGATAGATAAATGAATAAATAAATCAATAAATTAATTAATTAATTCATTCATTCATAATTTAGGGGTTATATTTCTGTTAAGGTTTTTCCTATCACTCAGGGTTTACATTGTAAATCATCCAATCATTTTGGTGTTTAGGACGAGGGTTTTACTGTAACTCAGGGTTTACATTGTAAATCATCCAATCATTTAGGGGTTAATATTTCTGATAGGACTAGAATTGTTTGTCTCTCAGGGTTACTTAGCTACTATATCATCCAATCAAACAGGGGTTTATATTTCTTTTAGGACTGTAATTCTGACATAGTGTTTGGGTAAATTTTAACACTTTATTAAACACTTTATTATAACTCAAGTTGAGATTGTCCACTATTTTTAACTTTAGGCTCATCTTAGGTCAAAATATTAAAGCTGCAGTTAGTTTTCCTTTGCATAATATTAAACAACATATTCAAAAAAACAAAAAACAAAACAAAACACAATAAAGAAGCATGATTTCTGACAATGGAAGCAGCCATATGGTAAATAAACACAAGAGTTAGTTAATGTATCATTATGAATACATGAAGGGACAAATAAAATTAATGTATTCAGCTAGCTTTTGTCAACAGGATCATTTTGAGCAAGTTTGGTGAAGATTTGACTAAAACTGTGGTCTCTAGAATGTCACAACATCAAAAGTTTACATATGATGGACCATTGACAAAGACCCATCAAAATATTTCACTTCAGCACTTTGTGCTCAGGTGAGATAAAAATTGATAACTAAGCAATTCTTGTTACAATAAACAATTTAACTAGATTACAATGCTACATTTATATCATTACTAAATGTAATTATAAAATCACGTTAGTGGCAACTGACAATCAAATAAAGTCAACTCTTAATTCTATTATTAGTGAAACACAAACAGGTTTTACAAAGGGAAGGTTTATCAGAAAGACAACTAGTTTAATATATGATATTTCAGAAACTGAAAATATCTCTGGCATACTCATACTTCTTGACTTTGAAAAAGCCTTTGATACCATAGAATAATCATTTATTGAAAAATCATTTAAAAGTTTTTAGTTTTGGCAACTAGATCATCAAGTGGTTTCAAAGCTTTTTATACAGACATAACAAGCTGTACCCAATACAATGGTCCATTGTTTCAGCTTGTTTGAAATTCAACAGAGTGTCAGACAGGGGAACTCACTTTATCCATATCTATTTTTCATATAGCTGAGTTACTCTGTGGCAATTAAAAAGACCCTAAGATTAAAGGCATCATCAATGAATCAGAATATCTAATAGGCCAGTATGCAGATGACACCAGCCTTATGCTGGATGATAATCTGAATATCTCAACTCTGCTATTAAATTAATTTAAGACTTTGGCGACTTTTCTGGTCCAAGAGCAAACTTTGACAAAACAGAGGCGGTATGGACTGGGTTATGAATGGGATGTTGTGAGGAACTACAAACTGAAAAATGTATAAAGTGGAATCATAATGGTTTATTCAAACTTTTGAGAATTAAATACAATTTACAAGCAAATTCAATTAATATGGCTAATTAAATTGAAAAAGTAACTGCCTTCGAAAATGCTCTAAAAACTGGTCTTGTAGAAGACCGTCTATTAACAGTAGTAAAAACAATAGCTCTTAGAATGAGAATATATGGCCCTAATGAATAGAAACTGGATTTAAAATATCTTGCATACCTGGGCCACTGTGCATTTAGTTAGAGAATAAATGGTCCATATAATAGATGTATGATCAACTTTGTAAATCAGCCTCAGTTTCACAATGAGTCACTAACGTGAGTGTACACTCAAAGTCAAATTCAGGAATATTTCAATGTCAATTTTTAAGACATTACACAGTTAAAATCGAATATCTTATGTAATTATTAAATTGTTTTGTTTAGGTTTATAGAACAATACAAAATATTGTCTCATAAACATGTAAACATTTTACAATATTGATGAGAGAAAAATGGGAATATTTGAGTTGAAGTGTACACTCAGTTGAGTGAATAATTGTGAAACTAGTGGCCTGGATGATAGTGTTATTTTGATCTGAAGAAAATATTAGCATATCGGTCGAAGGTTTTCAAAGTTAACCATTGGACAATCCAACAAATGCAAGTGCCTTTGCTACCTGCCTGGCTAGAAGAACTGGGGTAATCTCTACTTGGAATTTTTTTTTCGTAATGATGGTGTAAAATTATGCAATCTTCTGCAATTTATGATATTAACAACAACAACAGCAGAATCAACTAAACATACAACAAGAAACCTCAAATATTACCAGATCAATTTGTAATTGCCACTGAAATTATACTGAAAATAAATCTTTTGTTGTAAGATTTTTAATTTTTCTATCAAATAAGATAATGCATGTGTGTGTGTGTGTGTGTGTGTGTGTGTGTGTGTGTGTGTGTGTGTGTGTGTGTTTGATGTATTCATTGCCGACCGCAGATTGACCCTTCTGGCCTTTGTGGAGCCCTGACAAGGATTGAGGTGGAGACTTAACGGTCCAGAATGTTCTGTAACAAAAGAAAGGAAACTTACCTGCATTCAGATTAAGAGTAACTCTTCGGTGTTTACAAGCATCAATGTCAAATATTTTTTTCTTTACTTCTTTAGATAAATGTTTTAAACGAGGATTATTTATTTCCTGAAATGCCAAGAATTCTGCTTTAATTTTCTTGGAGAGCTCACTCATGACTTTTTCACCGTGTGATGTTTCTTCAGCAAACACATCAACTATTACTAATTTGACTTGCACTTTTTCAGGATTTGTGACTTCATCTTGAGTTGGCTTTCTGTGTTGTTTTGGTCTTAAACTCTTCTGAGGTCTACGTGATCTTTCAGGATTTCTTTCTCGCCTTGGTCGATTATGTCTTTCATGCCTAGGTACATATAAATCTGATAATATAAAAAAAGTTTCATTTTAAAACTACCAGAAGAAATTCTGACACACAAACGATTTTTTTTAAACAAATAAAAAAAATGTAATTGTTCAAAGATTGAAAAAAAATTCTTAGGTATCATAATGGAACTCTCCAGAGCCCCACGTGATACCTCATAATGTCGATCAGGACAATTATTTCTATTGTCAATGGAATTGCATTAAGTGACGTTTTCTCGTATTAACGACTTTTTTTCTGGGAATATTTTACGTAAACATTATTCATTTCATTCTGCATAAATGTTAAGAGGTATTGATCATGTGGTACGCTGGCGAGTTCCAATTAATGTTTCTTTCATTCTTAAATCAGTTTTTGCCTGGCAGGTGTAAATTACGGTGGCACAGAGGTGACATGAAATATATTGTTCATATTACGTGCGCACGTATTACTCTTTACATGCGCACGTATTATCTATTACGTGTGCACGTATTACCTTTTACGTGCGCACGTAGTAACCAATACGTGCGCACATACTTCCTATTATGTGCGCACGTTTACCTTTTACCTTTTACGTGTGCACGTAGTAACCAATACGTGCGCACGTACTACCTATAAGTAATACGTGCGCACGTAATAGGTTAACCAATACGTGCACACGTATTACCTATTAGTAATACGTGCGCACGTAAAAGTTAATATGTGCGCACATAAAGAGTAATACGTGTGCACGTAAAAGTTAATACGTGCGCACGTAAAGAGTAATACGTGCGCATGTAAAAGATAATACGTGCGCACGTATTGGTTACTACGTGCGCACGTAAAACGTAATACGTGCGCACGTAATGGGAAAAATATATTTCATGTCACCTCTGTGCCACCATAGTAAATAGCTAAGCAGGAGGTACTTTAAGAGCATTCAACCACATTTACACTTCCCTGGTGGATGTTCACGTTTAAATAAATTAGCCACTTTTTACTTTGCTTTTGGTATTGTGATTTGGACATATAAACATATATACTTTGCTTTTGGTATTGTGATTTCTACATTTAAACTTATATACCGGTACTTTGCTTTTGGTATTGTGATTTATACATAATATATACATGACTTTTGAGGGTCTTATTCTTATTGCTAACATAAGACAAAACACTGTTGTCAATGATACTCTACTTGTTCCTAACAACAAACAACACATTGTTGTCAAAGGCCCTATATACTTGTTGCTAACATCAGACAACACATTGTTGGTCCTATATACTTGTTGCTAACATCAGACAACACATTGTTGGCCTTATATACTTGTTGCTAACATCAGACAACACATTGTTGGCCCTATATACTTGTTGCTAACATCAAAAAACACATTGTTGTCAAAGGTCCTATATACTTGTTGCTAACATCAGACAACACATTGTTGGCCCTATATACTTTTTGCTTACATCAGACAACACATTGTTGTCAAAGGTCCTATATACTTGTTGCTAACATTAGACAACACATAGTTGGCCTTATATACTTGTTGCTAACATCAGACAACACATTGTTGGTCCTATATACTTGTTGCTAACATCAGACAACACATTGTTGGCCTTATATACTTGTTGCTAAAATCAGACAACACATTGTTGGCCCTATATACTTGTTGCTAACATCAAAAAACACATTGTTGTCAAAGGTCCTATATACTTGTTGCTAACATCAGACAACACATTGTTGGCCCTATATACTTTTTGCTAACATCAGACAACACATTGTTGGCCTTATATACTTGTTGCTAAAATCAGACAACACATTGTTGGCCTTATATACTTGTTGCTAACATCAGACAACACATTGTTGGCCCTATATACTTGTTGCTAACATCAAAAAACACATTGTTGTCAAAGGTCCTATATACTTGTTGCTAACATCAGACAACACATTGTTGGCCCTATATACTTTTTGCTTACATCAGACAACACATTGTTGTCAAAGGTCCTATATACTTGTTGCTAACATTAGACAACACATAGTTGGCCTTATATACTTGTTGCTAACATCAGACAACACATTGTTGGTCCTATATACTTGTTGCTAACATCAGACAACACATTGTTGGCCTTATATACTTGTTGCTAAAATCAGACAACACATTGTTGGCCCTATATACTTGTTGCTAACATCAAAAAACACATTGTTGTCAAAGGTCCTATATACTTGTTGCTAACATCAGACAACACATTGTTGGCCCTATATACTTTTTGCTTACATCAGACAACACATTGTTGTCAAAGGTCCTATATACTTGTTGCTAACATTAGACAACACATAGTTGGCCTTATATACTTGTTGCTAACATCAGACAACACATTGTTGTCAAAGGCAGAAACACAACAATTTAAAATTTTTGTACTGGCACATATCCAATCAATTTTTTAAAAATTTATTTTGGATGTACTAAATTTAAATTGTGGTTCTTAAATAAAAAAATAAATAATTGAAAAAAAAGAGGGTCATGAAGGACCTGGAGGCTCACCTGAAAATGATGTACACTCAGCCTGATTTTGGCAAACTGGAGCTTCTATTTTTAAAAGAGATTCTTCCTATAATTTGACCTAGTGATCTACATGTACTTATTGACCCAAAATGGCCATTTTATGAGATTTAGCTAGCTTTTGTAAGAGGATCATTCTGAGCAAGTTTGATGAAGACCGGACTAGAATTAGGGCCTCAGGAGTGTTAACAAAGTTTTTCTGTAATTTGAACTACTGTTAGTGACCTAATTACTGATCCAATACAGCCATATATGAACTAGAGCTGGTTTTTGTCAAGAGGATCATTCTGAGAAAGTCTGATGAAGATTGGACTAAAATTGTGGCCTCTGGAGTGTTAACAATCAAAAGTTGATGCAGGAGGGACCTTGCATGACGAAAAAGGGCCCATCACAATAGCTCACTTGAGCACTTTGTGCTCAGGTAAGCTAAAATTTAACTTCTAGTGTATATGAGAAATGAAGAAATTACATCAATTTGATCATTTTATTTTAACATGATTAGTATGATGTCATGTATCCAAATTTATTCTGATTTATTTTGAAATCCCAAAGTTCCAGTTCCTCTATTTCTCAATTTTGATTTTTCATGTGATGGTTGTAGCTAACTAGACAGAAGGTGCTAACTTCCACAACATCCAACCCCACTTTTCTGGTGAAAGTTCATATTGTTAAATCAAAACTGTCACTTTTCTAAAAGCTGCATTAAGTTTACCTATTATTGAAAAAAAAAAATTAAATTTTTTTTTTATCAATATAAATTAGTTGTTATTACAAACTGCGTGTTTCATTTGGTTCACTCTTATTAGCTCATAAAAAACGGAAATCCTAAAAGGTTGGGGCATCTTGATAAAATGTTTTTTATTAGTTTGGAGGATGCAAGGAGAGTTCTAAAGTATGTAAACAATGGCGTTAGCAAAAAAAAAGTTAGTGCGTGAAAAAAAACCAGATTCTGCAAAGAAAAGAACAAAGGACATATTGACTCCAAGGATTCAATTTGGCCAGGCTAAGATGAAAAAATGGTTGTAAATAAAACAACAGTTTGGCTTGCATCTACATGACAGAGTGGCTACATTGCTCTTTAGAGCACGCTCTTTTGCTATAATTGTTTTCAATAAAGAATCACATTTTCAATGTTCAAAATTAAAAAAAAAAATATAATAATAAAAAAAAAAGAGTTTTGGTTAATCCACCATGCAGCAGGTTTCCCAGTGAATGTTGATGTAAGTTTAGGTTTTATTATCATGGAAGCAAGTATTACATTTATGCATGAGAGGCATAGTTAGAAAAAAAATGTACTGTTTATATATTATACATAGGAAAACTTCCTGCAGCTTTAGGTTTTCCCTGTTTTTGAGATTGTGATTTGAACATGGAGCAGTGTATTTGTTTTTAATTTTTCACAATAATACATGTAATAACATAATATATTCTAAATATGTTGTGTTTTTAATATGCATTTTCCAAAAACAAGCTGTAACCCTCAAACTGAAGCAACATCAAAAAATAAAAAAAATAAAAAAAATTGACAAATATACTGTTACATACCTAATGCAGGGCGATTCCTTGCATAGTGCTGATTAGATGAAAAATCCAGCTCTCTTGAAGGTGCGAAAGTGGGTAGTTGACTAGGAGTTGAGGAATTGGGTAGTTGCCTTGGAGAGAAATAATCTGGTAGTTGCCTAGGCGATAAGAAATCTGGTAGTTGCCTAGGAAATGAGAAATCTGGTAGTTGTCTATCATTTCTAAAAGGATTGAATACACTACCATCATTTTCCAAGGCCTTCTTGTATATGGATAAAATTGAACTGTCATATATTACAAAGGAAATCTCCTGTAATAGAAACAAGAAAATATAATTCTAAGGCAGAGGTTAATAAACAGAAAGAAAAACTTTAAAATAAATAAATAAGAGCAAGAAATTTGTTCCTTGCTACAGCCAAGATTACCAAGAACATGGAACAAATCAATGATATCGCAAGAAATAATGAAAAATAAATAAATACATAAGTAAATATATAAAAAAAAAATAATAATAATTAATAAAAATACATGAGATAAAAATGCATTTTCAAACCACTAAAATTTCTGAGTTTGGATTGTGGTACTGTGTTAGCAGATCAAGCTAAATGCACCTATATATTTTTTCTCCTATACCTAATAAGAGGGTGACAAATCAGATAGATAGCCTATACGCATATATCCCATAATAAAGATTGCCTAATTGACAAATCAAATAGATTGCCTATAGGGATATATCCCATTATAAAGATTGCCTAATTGACAAATAAAATAAATTGCCTATAGGGATATATCCAAGAATAAAGATTGCCTAATTAACAAATCAGGTAGATTGCCTATAGGGATATATCCAAGAATAAAGATGGCCTAATTGAGAAATCAGATAGATTGCCTATAGGGATATATCTCATTATAAAGATTGCATAATTGACAAATCAGATAGATTGCCTATAGGGATATATCCCATTATAAAGATTGCCTAAGTGACAAATCAGATAAATTGCCTATAGGGATATATCCCATTATAAAGATTGCCTAATTGACAAATCAGATAGATTGCCTATAAGGATATATCCAAGAATACAGATGGCCTAATTGACAAATCAGATAGATTGCCTATAGGGATATATCTCATTATAAAGATTGCATAATTGACAAATCAGATAGATTGCCTATAGGGATATATCCCATTATAAAGATTGCCTTATTGACAAATCAGATAGATTGCCTATAGGGATATATCCAAGAATAAAGATTGCCTAATTGACAAATCAGATAGATTGCCTATAGGGATATATCTCATTATAAAGATTGCATAATTGACAAATCAGATAGATTGCCTATAGGGATATATCCCATTATAAAGATTGCCTAATTGACAAATCAGATAGATTGCCTATAGGGATATATCCAAGAATAAATATCGCCTAATTGACAAATCAGATAGATTGCCTATAGGGATATATCTCATTATAAAGATTGCATAATTGACAAATCAGATAGATTGCCTATAGGGATATATCCCATTATAAAGATTCCCTAATTGACAAATCAGATAGATTGCCTATAGGGATATGTCTCATTATAAAGACTGCATAATTGACAAATCAGATAGGTTGTCTATAGGGATATATCCCATTATAAAGATTGCATAATTGACAAATCAGATAGATTGCCTATAGGGATATATATCCAAGAATAAAGATTGCCTAATTGACAAATCAGATAGATTGCCTATAGGGATATATCTCATTATAAAGACTGCATAATTGACAAATCAGATAGATTGCCTATAGGGATATATCTCATTATAAAGATTGCCTAATTGAGAAATCAGATAGATTGAATATAGGGATATATCCCATTATAAAGATTGCCTAATTGACAAATCAGATAGATTGCCTATAGGGATATATCCCATTATAAAGATTGCATAATTGACAAATCAGAAAGATTGCCTATAGGGATATATCCCATTATAAAAATTGCATAATTGACAAATCAGATAGATTGAATATAGGGATATATCCCATTATAAAGATTGCCTAATTGACAAATCAGATAGATTGAATATAGGGATATATCCCATTATAAAGATTGCCTAATTGACAAATCAGATAGATTGAATATAGGGATATATCCCATTATAAAGATTGCATAATTGACAAATCAGATAGATTGAATATAGGGATATATCTCATTATAAAGACTGCATAATTGACAAATCAGATAGATTGCCTATAGGGATATATCTCATTATAAAGATTGCCTAATTGAGAAATCAGATAGATTGCCTATAGGGATATATCCCATTATAAAGATTGCCTTATTGACAATCAGATAGATTGAATATAGGGATATATCCCATTATAAAGATTGCCTAATTGACAAATCAGATAGATTGAATATAGGGATATATCCCATTATAAAGATTGCATAATTGACAAATCAAATAGATTGCCTAAAGGGATATATCCCATTCTAAAGACTGTTGAATTGCCAAAACAGATAAATTGCCTATAGGGATATATCCCATTATAAAGAGTGCCTAATTGACAAATCAAATAGATTGCCTATAGGGATATATCCAAGAATAAAGATTGCCTAATTAACAAATCAGGTAGATTGCCTATAGAGATATATCCAAGAATAAAGATGGCCTAATTTACAAATCAGATAGATTGCCTATAGGGATATATCTCATTATAAAGATTGCATAATTGACAAATCAGATAGATTGCCTATAGGGATATATCCAAGAATAAAGATGGCCTAATTGACAAATCAGTTAGATTGCCTATAGGGATATATCCCATTATAAAGATTGCATAATTCACAAATCAGATAAATTGCCTATAGGGATATATCCAAGAATAAAGATTGCCTAATTAACAAATCAGGTAGATTGCCTATAGGGATATATCCAAGAATAAAGATGGCCTAATTGAGAAATCAGATAGATTGCCTATAGGGATATATCTCATTATAAAGATTGCATAATTGACAAATCAGATAGATTGCCTATAGGGATATATCCCATTATAAAGATTGCCTAAGTGACAAATCAGATAAATTGCCTATAGGGATATATCCCATTATAAAGATTGCCTAATTGACAAATCAGATAGATTGCCTATAAGGATATATCCAAGAATACAGATGGCCTAATTGACAAATCAGATAGATTGCCTATAGGGATATATCTCATTATAAAGATAGCATAATTGACAAATCAGATAGATTGCCTATAGGGATATATCCCATTATAAAGATTGCATAATTGACAAATCAGATAGATTGCCTATAGGGATATATCCCATTATAAAGATTGCATAATTGACAAATCAGATAGATTGCCTATAGGGATATATCTCATTATAAAGATTGCATAATTGACAAATCAGATAGATTGCCTATAGGGATATATCCCATTATAAAGATTGCCTTATTGACAAATCAGATAGATTGCCTATAGGGATATATCCAAGAATAAAGATTGCCTAATTGACAAATCAGATAGATTGCCTACAGGGATATATCTCATTATAAAGATTGCATAATTGACAAATCAGATAGATTGCCTATAGGGATATATCCCATTATAAAGATTACCTAATTGACAAATCAGATAGATTGCCTATAGGGATATATCCCATTATAAAAATTGCATAATTGACAAATCAGAGAGATTGCCTATAGGGATATATCCCATTATAAAGATTGCATAATTGACAAATCAAATAGATTGCCTATAGGGATATATCCAAGAATAAAGATTGCCTAATTGAGAAATCAGATAGATTGCCTACAGGGATATATCCCATTATAAAAATTGCATAATTGACAAATCAGAGAGATTGCCTATAGGGATATATCTTATTATAAAGATTGCATAATTGACAAATCAAATAGATTGCCTAAAGGGATATATCCCATTCTAAAGACTGTTGAATTGCCAAAACAGATAAATTGCCTATAGGGATATATCCCATTATAAAGAGTGCCTAATTGACAAATCAAATAGATTGCCTATAGGGATATATCCAAGAATAAAGATTGCCTAATTAACAAATCAGGTAGATTGCCTATAGAGATATATCCAAGAATAAAGATGGCCTAATTGACAAATCAGATAGATTGCCTATAGGGATATATCTCATTATAAAGATTGCATAATTGACAAATCAGATAGATTGCCTATAGGGATATATATCCAAGAATAAAGATGGCCTAATTGACAAATCAGATAGATTGCCTATAGGGATATATCCCATTATAAAGATTGCATAATTCACAAATCAGATAAATTGCCTATAGGGATATATCCAAGAATAAAGATTGCCTAATTAACAAATCAGGTAGATTGCCTATAGGGATATATCCAAGAATAAAGATGGCCTAATTGGGAAATCAGAAAGATTGCCTATAGGGATATATCCCATTATAAAAATTGCATAATTGACAAATCAGATAGATTGCCTATAGGGATATATCTCATTATAAAGATTGCATAATTGACAAATCAAATAGATTGCCTAAAGGGATATATCCCATTCTAAAGACTGTTGAATTGCCAAAACAGATAAATTGCCTATAGGGATATATCCCATTATAAAGAGTGCCTAATTGACAAATCAAATAGATTGCCTATAGAGATATATCCAAGAATAAAGATTGCCTAATTAACAAATCAGGTAGATTGCCTATAGAGATATATCCAAGAATAAAGATGGCCTAATTGACAAATCAGATAGATTGCCTATAGGGATATATCTCATTATAAAGATTGCATAATTGACAAATCAGATAGATTGCCTATAGGGATATATATCCAAGAATAAAGATGGCCTAATTGACAAATCAGTTAGATTGCCTATAGGGATATATCCCATTATAAAGATTGCATAATTCACAAATCAGATAAATTGCCTATAGGGATATATCCAAGAATAAAGATTGCCTAATTAACAAATCAGGTAGATTGCCTATAGGGATATATCCAAGAATAAAGATGGCCTAATTGAGAAATCAGATAGATTGCCTATAGGGATATATCTCATTATAAAGATTGCATAATTGACAAATCAGATAGATTGCCTATAGGGATATATCCCATTATAAAGATTGCCTAAGTGACAAATCAGATAAATTGCCTATAGGGATATATCCCATTATAAAGATTGCCTAATTGACAAATCAGATACATTGCCTATAGGGATATATCCCATTATAAAGATTGCCTAATTGACAAATCAGATAGATTGCCTATAAGGATATATCCAAGAATACAGATGGCCTAATTGACAAATCAGATAGATTGCCTATAGGGATATATCTCATTATAAAGATTGCATAATTGACAAATCAGATAGATTGCCTATAGGGATATATCCAAGAATAAAGATTGCCTAATTGACAAATCAGATAGATTGCCTACAGGGATATATCTCATTATAAAGATTGCATAATTGACAAATCAGATAGATTGCCTATAGGGATATATCCCATTAGAAAGATTGCCTAATTGACAAATCAGATAGATTGCCTATAGGGATATATCCAAGAATAAAGATGGCCTAATTGACAAATCAGATAGATTGCCTATAGGGATATATCTCATTATAAAGATTGCATAATTGACAAATCAGATAGATTGCCTATAGGGATATATCCCATTATAAAGATTGCCTAATTGACAAATCAGATAGATTGCCTATAGGGATATATCCAAGAATAAAGATGGCCTAATTGACAAATCAGATAGATTGCCTATAGGGATATATCCCATTATAAAGATTGCCTAATTGACAAATCAGATAGATTGCCTATAGGGATATATCCAAGAATAAAGATTGCCTAATTGACAAATCAGATAGATTGCCTATAGAGATATATCTCATTATAAAGATTGCATAATTGACAAATCAGATAGATTGCCTATAGGGATATATCCCATTATAAAGATTGCCTAATTGACAAATCAGATAGATTGCCTATAGGGATATATCCAAGAATAAAGATGGCCTAATTGACAAATCAGATAGATTGCCTATAGGGATATATCTCATTATAAAGATTGCATAATTGACAAATCAGATAGATTGCCTATAGGGATATATCCCATTATAAAGATTGCCTAATTGACAAATCAGATAGATTGCCAATAGGGATATGTCTCATTATAAAGACTGCATAATTGACAAATCAGATAGGTTGTCTATAGGGATATATCCCATTATAAAGATTGCATAATTGACAAATCAGATAGATTGCCAATAGGGATATATATCCAAGAATAAAGATTGCCTAATTGACAAATCAGATGGATTGCCTATAGGGATATATCTCATTATAAAGATTGCATAATTGACAAATCAGATAGATTGCCTATAGGGGTATATCTCATTAAAAAGATTGCCTAATTGAGAAATCAGATAGATTGCCTATAGGGATATATCCCATTATAAAGATTGCCTTATTGACAATCAGATAGATTGAATATAGGGATATATCCCATTATAAAGATTGCCTAATTGACAAATCAGATAGATTGCCTATAGGGATATATCCCATTATAAAGATTGCATAATTGACAAATCAGAAAGATTGCCTATAGGGATATATCCCATTATAAAAATTGCATAATTGACAAATCAGAGAGATTGCCTATAGGGATATATCCTATTATAAAGATTGCATAATTGACAAATCAAATAGATTGCCTAAAGGGATATATCCCATTCTAAAGACTGTTGAATTGCCAAAACAGATAAATTGCCTATAGGGATATATCCCATTATAAAGAGTGCCTAATTGACAAATCAAATAGATTGCCTATAGGGATATATCCAAGAATAAAGATTGCCTAATTAACAAATCAGGTAGATTGCCTATAGAGATATATCCAAGAATAAAGATGGCCTAATTGACAAATCAGATAGATTGCCTATAGGGATATATCTCATTATAAAGATTGCATAATTGACAAATCAGATAGATTGCCTATAGGGATATATATCCAAGAATAAAGATGGCCTAATTGACAAATCAGATAGATTGCCTATAGGGATATATCCCATTATAAAGATTGCATAATTCACAAATCAGATAGATTGCCTATAGGGATATATCCAAGAATAAAGATTGCCTAATTAACAAATCAGGTAGATTGCCTATAGAGATATATCCAAGAATAAAGATGGCCTAATTGACAAATCAGATAGATTGCCTATACGGATATATCTCATTATAAAGATTGCATAATTGACAAATCAGATAGATTGCCTATAGGGATATATCCCATTATAAAGATTGCCTAAGTGACAAATCAGATAAATAGCCTATAGGGATATATCTCATTATAAAGATTGCCTAATTGACAAATCAGATAGATTGCCTATAAGGATATATCCAAGAATAAAGATGGCCTAATTGACAAATCAGATATATTGCCTATA
>CM056604.1:4400777-4450625 GCA_029721355.1 Tegillarca granosa | reverse complement strand
GTGTACAGAGAATAAATGTAATCATTGACACCATTTGTACAGGATTTGTGTCAATATGTGTAAAATAGTAAAAACCTGGTTAATAGTATTACAATATCGGTTAATCACATACAATTTTGAATCACGGAGGCTATGCGATTAACCGAGTTTGAGCAGAATTCAAATTTTGGCAACAAGAATAACTGTGCTACTGTGTGTATATAAGTTTAAAGGACAATTCTGCCACATAGGTCTCGATCACAAAAACATGTTGTAGAATCATTAACATTAAAATTTCCTGGTTTTGCAATTTTAAAAATTTTGTGTTGGGAGAAAATTTCATGAAAATGAGTTTTGAGCAAATAAATTCCATTGGAAGCTTTGATAATAAAAGATTATGAATGACATTAAATTTTGTGTTATCTACTAACCCATGAAAACAGGTGAAATTGAATCTGCCATCAATATTTATGACTTTACAGTAATCATATATACCATATAATGTTATTGCAAAATATGAGATATTGAGCTACACAACCTGATCAATGCTTTATTTTCATATTCCAGAAATTTGTTGTAAAAATATTTCTAAAACCAGTAAAATGAAATTTTTTTTTAAAATTAAAAAAAGTTGACCTAATACAAGGGGCTGGCAAGCATCATAAATAGCTTAAAGATCACAAACCTTGCAGTGTCGTAGACATCTTGCATTTTATCCCGCAGAAATTTGTTAAAGCATTTCGCCTGTCCCCCTGATAATTTGGCTGATACTGATCCATCACTGTTATCCTTTAGAGCATCCTGTATAACAGTGACTGTTTTTAACACTTCTTGTTTCCAGCCTTCGATTATGATGATCTTTTGACCTCTCAAAACCTCTATTTTTACCATGGATTTTCTGGACATTTGTAAGGACTCAACAAGTGGTTTCCACAAACTTCCATTCAAAAACTGAAAATGGCTTTCGTTATAAGGTATATCCTTTTTCACTAGGCTTCCTTGAACTACATCTATGGCTTTTTTTGCATCACCTTTAGAAAAAGCAAATGCTTCAAGTAAACAATCACTTGTTACTGTCACATAAGCTTTAACCTTCTCAGACCTCAATTTTTGCTCAATCAAATTTTTGGACTTGGGTGTACTCATAACCGTAGCCTTGTTTTTAGAAACTTGCAAACTCTCCTGTTTTACGGAATACAATATTTCGTAATGTTTGAGTTTGGCTATTTCGATATCTTTACTTGTACCCTTAATCACAATTGTTCCTCTATTTACATCAAATTTTATATCACAGTTTGGACACTCCCTGGTAAAATTTGATATTTTTAAAATCATTATATTCTCTTTTTTAACACTGTAGTCAATTTTATGCTCTATATGGCTTCTAGTAATATCTGACATTTGACCTCTTGGCACTAAACCGCTGCTAGTTTCTTCGGAAATCTGTGTATCTAAATTGTCTCCAACTGGATAATCCATTAAGTGTTCATCAGGTGGTAATGCTGTTTCGCTTTTAGATTTTGGAAAAGAATTTTGTTTTTTATACTTAAATTCTGATTTATTTGTATCCTGTAAAGTTGGGTGAACATCAAATGTCAATGGTTTCTGAGCCAAATTTAACAGACCCATGCTGGAACTTCTAGCACTAGATATAACATCCAACTTTCTGGATGAGTCTGTTTGATCAGCACTTGATTTACTTGTGTCTGGAGTATTATTGTCACTGATGACCAACTGATTGACCTGTTGATCTGACTGATCAAAGTTATCTGAAAATATTCTTAAATTTCCTTGAGTCTTATTTTTGGTACCTTCAGTCCTAGGTAACATCTTATTATTCATTGTTTTAACCTCAAAATTTGTAGGAGTTAAACATTTTGTGGAAGATGTATTCTCTGAGGTTATCTCCCCTTGACGGTCTTGCTTTGAGTTACACTCACCAGGGGTATTTATACATTTCATGTAAAGGGAATCTTTTTCACCATTTTTCACAAAAATGTTGTGTGACAAGTCAGGTTCCATGCTGGATTTAGAAATGCTGGTTCCCTGTTTCTGTTTTAATGCTGCTATATAATGATCATGAATGCCTTGTACATATGGCTCCAGAGTAATAACAACATCACATACTTTGTGAGGTTCCGTTTCAAAGATCAGTGGCAATCCTAAAAAAATCATTTAACACATCACAAGATGAATGACAAAGTTAAGATTTATAAATATCAGCATAAGTACAGCTCATCTTGCAAATGGAAGGAAAAAAGGATGGATGTATGGAATGACAGAATAAGACAGATGGACTGACAGGATGTGAATGGACAGATAGAAGGATGATAGAAAAATGGATATATAGACAGACAGACCTTTAAACAGGGAAAGGCAGATGGAAGGATGGACAAATGAGTAGAAAGACAGACAGATGTTAAAAAGAATGGATATATAGACAGGTAGACCCTTAAACAGGGAAAGACAGGTGGATGGATGGACAAATGAGTAGAATGGCAGACAGATGGTAAAAAGAATGAATATATAGACAGACAGACCCTTAAACAGGGAATTAGACAGATGGAAGGAAGGACAAAAAAGAATGGATATATAGACAGGCAGACCCTAAAACAGAGAAAAATAGGAAGAAGGATGGACAGATGGATAGAATGACAGACTGTTGGATGGTAGAAAGAATGGATGTAGGAACACATAGATTTAAAACAGGAAAAGACAAGCAGACAGACAGATGGATGGCTGGATGGATTGACATAGACATATGTTGAATCTAATTAATCGCCTATCTAAAACTATTTCAAACTATATGAAGCAATCTTAATGCAAGTCACAAGGCCAAAATTTTCTGCACAGGAAATGAGTTATATGTGGGTGGTATATTGATACAAGAAGACTGGATAACCAAGTGATTTTATGCACACACTTATGAATCATAAGTGCCTCTCACAAACTAGATTTGTATCCCACTTAGGAAAATCTTTTCCATGAGAAAATTTATTACTGTAGGACCCTTGCTTGAAAGTCACATTTTCTCTTCACACTCCAGTTTTCTCTGTTATTGCAGAACTGACCATCTTGATATAAGTGAAGAATTGGCCATCTTAAAATAGGTCAAAGAATCTTAACTTGGCTTTAAATATCATTACTCCATTTCAATCAACTCTACGTTAAAAAACAAGAATTCCATGGAATTAAATGTCTCACCTGGTTAGTTTTTTTAAATAAACTTCCACATTTTGACACGCCGCCGCCCATGTCAACACCAGAAAAGTAACACCTAAGTCTCGCCTTATGGCGATGCCAGGCTCGACAATAATGTCAGTTCACAAGCTCTTAAGTTTTCATACAGAATGGAAATACTTTAGAAATAATCTTAATTTGTTTTTGGGGTTAAGAGTTTGATTTTTTTTAAGATACTTCAGGTTTGACATGGGCAACCAAAAAGAAACCTGTATTCATTTCTTATCACTTTTATATCTTAAGGTAAAAATAACTACTAATGCAGGGGTTCAAAACATTGTGGGTCCTACTTTACTTTGGGATCCTTGGAATTTTTACTGTTAAAGTCCTGTGGATCTGCTGTTTTTTTGTCTGGACAATTTGTAGAATACACTTACTTTGTGTATTAAAACATTTATAGAATACTTTTCCTTTGTGTATTAAAAACAGTCTCAAAAACACTTAATTAATCCCAATTTGTCAAAGTTGTTGAATTATAACATGCAGCTGCTTTGACAACAGTATCCCATGAGTGTTTGTAAGTTGTGTATGATATATTTGTTTACTCAAGAATACAAACAATGTTGATCAACAAGTTTTTTTTTTTTTATTTTGGAGCACATGGACCTTCCAGTGCTGATATGGGAACCAGCCTATTTTAATTTGGGACCTACCAAAAATAAAGGCAAAAACGTCCTGGACCTATTATTGTGAAATATAATTTTGAACCCCTATGAATGTTGTTTTGAACATTTTGATGGTGCACAAAAACTTAAAAATCAAGAGGCCCATGGGCCTTAACGCTCATCTGAGGAAATGTCCAAAAACTTGCAAAGATCTTAATTACAAAAACTTTACAAAATTCCTCAAGTTTGGAAATCTAGCAATATTTAATCAGAAATATCTAGTAACATTTCAATTATAAATAGCTTATATGCATGAATAATTTCTAAGTAATCATTTTGATCTTTGAACATATGAACTTGAACCTTATATCGAAATGGTCTTTATACCAATACCTTATCCTAATATCTAGCTTGTACAAATCTTTAATGGTTTTCAAGATAATTTACAATTTCAGTCTTCTTCTGCAGCTATGACCCTGAACCTTGACCTTTAAACATATGACCTTGAACGATATATCAAAATGATCGACATATCAATACTTACAATATTGTAATATATATGCTTATACAAAAAGTTCATAGTTTTCAAGATAATTAACAATTTCAGTCTTCTTCTACAGATATGACCCTGAACTTTCAAAATATGACCTTGACCAAAAAATATCAAAATGATTGTCATATCAATACCTACAATATTCTAATATACATGCCTATACAAAAAGATAATAGTTTTCAAGATAATTACCAATTTAAGTACACTTATGCAGCTATTACCTTGACCTTTGAACATATGACCTTGATCCATATATCAAAATGATCATCATATCAATACTTACAAAATTCTAATATACATGCCTATACAAAAAGTTAACAGTTTTCAAGAAAATTAACAATTTCAGTACATGTATGCAGCTATGACCTTCACCTTCCAACATATGACCTTGAACCATATACCAAAATGATTGTCATATCAATACCTACAATATTCTAATATACATGCCTATACAAAAAGTTATACATGCCTATACAAAAAGTTATAAGTTTTTAAGATAATTAACAATTTCAGTTCACTTATGCATCTATGACCTTGACCTTTGAACATATGACCTTGATCCATATATCAAAATGATCATCAAATCAATACTAACAAAACTCTTATATACATGCCTATACAAAAAGTTAACAGTTTTCAAAATAATTAACAATTTCAGTACACGTCATGCAGCTATGACCTTCACCTTTCAACATATGACCTTGAACCATATATCAAAATGATTGTCATACCAATACCTACAATATTCTAATATACATGCCTATACAAAAAGCTTATAGTTTTCAAGCTAATGCACAATTTTAGTATTTATTAGCAAAAAATAACATTTCAGGGGCAACAACTCTTACATGGATTATCATATAGTTACGAAACTTGAAACCTTTTTAAATTTTGTCATTAGGAACATTTTAACAATGTTTTGAATGCATATATCTCTAAATATATGCAAGAAAATTGCTTAAAACTGCATAAATCACAAATTAGGTCATGGCCTTGCTTTGAGACCTTGACCTTATTTTAAAGGTCATTTCAAGAAAATGTCAAAACTGAAAACCTCATGTCATTATCTGTTCAAATAGTATAGTTATAATAATTTAAAGCCATTTTACAAAATTTTTATAATTAAAGGCAAAAATGTGTTACCCATTTTTCAACCAAATTTCACAAAATGAACAAAATATAGGCTAAAGACCCTAGAGAAGCCAAATATCACATCAGATTTTTTCTCCCATCATCGGTTTCGGAGAAGAAGATTTTTTAAGATTTTTGGGCCCCTAGGTCACCTTGACCTAGTTTTGGTAGCCATAGCAACGCCATGAACAAATCTGAATTGCACCGGCCCATATATGCTTCTGACAAAGTATCATTTAAATCTGTCCCGCAGTTTTGGAGGAGAAGTCGAAAATAGGTGTTAACAACGCACGCATGCATAATGCACGCATGCACGCAAGCACGCATGCACACACTCATGCATGCACATACACAGGCTGCACCATGCCATAAGCTCACAAGACCTTTCGGTCAGGTGAGCTAAAAATTAGTTCCTAAATAACAACTGACAGATCATGTGATAAAGTTAATTTATATATGAAAATATCTATTTGAAAGAAAATCTAGATTAACCAGTTTAAATCCATTAAAAATCAAATTTTTTTGTAAAATGTCAAATATTTTGATGATTTACTTACAAAACACAGCCATGGTATGTGAAAGTATAATTTGAATCCACTTTTTGAGCTTAATAAATTCCAGTTAAATCTATTTAGATGAAAGACCCTCATATACCCTAGGTAACATACCAGTAAACAGCAGTTTAAAGACATAACTGACTAATCAAGGAAATAAAAATTTGGGGTCATCTTAATAAACAAATTTTTGGAAAAACCAAATACATACAAGTCAGTTCTGTTTCCTGAAAACTTAAGTTCATTTCAGTTTCACAAAGACATTTTCTGTCAAGATATCAATGGCTATTTTTAGGTATAACAACAGTTATCGGAAAATTTGTATTATTACTGTAGTACTTGTACAGGAAAAGTGATTAGAGTTAAGTTGAATAATGGTGATTAATGTCTCAGTCTAGAATATTTCACTTATACTGAGACATCGCCAGCTTATGTGAAAGTGCAGAAATTTTGCCTGTGTGTTACACTGATGGCATTATACAGCAGAGTTCATGACATGCCTAACGTGACATGGGACCTCGTTTATTTTAAGTTTATTCACAATCATCATTTGGATTATTAATTATCTTTGCAGTCCTATGGATAAGCCCCAAATCAATGAAAATTTGCCTACTTAGTTGTATATATAACACAAATACCAGTTAAATTTTGATGTACCAGATGTACACATTTCGGAAATTCATTCCTCATCAGTGACACTAAGACCAAAAAGTTCGATAGATAAAACAAATAAGCCAAACAGTTGAAAATAATGAATCTAAAGTTCCAAATTATATAAATCCAAATCCAGCTAAGGAATGCTTTGCATGAGGGAACAAACCTTAGTTTTAAATAAATTTCAATTTTTAGAGAGTTGAAAATGTTGCCATATGGTACATTGTCTGACAGCACAAAGTACTGCCTACTGAGTTATGGATACCCTCCGGGAGTTGGGAGTTTGTACGTCATTAAAAAGAAAAATAAATATTGACTTGTCCAGCCCATCAATTAAATTATCAGTGAAAATCTAAATTTTTAAAGCTTGTAGGAAGGACTAAATGTACATATTAACAAATAATTTAATTCAATGCAGGAATTACAAAAACCTAGTCCAGACAAAAAAAGTTATTGAAAAAATAGAAAAGGTTGAAACTCCTAGAAAATTAAATGGACTGTAACATGAAGAAAATTCAATTTATCAAAATGAGTGCATCTACGGACCAAAATGAGTGCATCTACGGACCAAAATGAGTGCACCTAGGGACCAAAATGAGTGCACCAGGGAACTTAAAGGGTACCTGTAACCATTTTCAGTTTTGACATATTTTATTTGTCATACTTAAATATTGCTGTAGCGAAAATCCCAAAAAATTCCATAATAAGGTAGATATCGGGGAATACATCTCTAGAAATCCAAATCAAAAAGGTATTTGAGACTCCCATGTAGTGACATCATACCAGTAACATACCTCCACAGAATATTATTTACCTACTACTAAATAAGTCAAATCCAAACTCGGAGTTGGACTTTCTATGATTATTTTACGGGAAATACTATTTAATGAAGTGGAATTAACATCCGTTTGACATGTACCATAATTACCGTAAATCCCTGGATATAAGACTACTTCACCTATAAGACAGGGGTGGGATTTTCACAGTCATTTTTGATGATTTCAGGCTGATACTGCACCTATAAGACGACCATGATTTTCAGACAAGGTCATACTGGAACCAGTATTTGACGCTACCGATCGGACCATAAACTTTCCACCAATTTTCGCCTATTGTTTGTATTTTTATTTTTAATACCGTACTTGTGTATTAATTTCTTTGCCGTTTGATTCTAGTTTAAGTTTTGAATAATCAGAAAATGTAAAAATAAAATCAGATGCCAGAACATCTCATCATCAATAAATATAAAGATGTATATCATTTATGTTTTTAAATAAATTCAATAAACTACATTTTAAGAAATTCATTATTGTTTATTAGATTAATCAGCTGTTGAAGACAGACACCTTTTCTTTCTTTCATGGTTTTTTTTCCTCCAATGTCTGGAGCACCACCATTAAAGGTGTAGCTGTAGCTACTTGAAAAAAATCACACTATCTAAATCCAGTTAAAAAGCCAATAAAATGTAAAACGTAAAAAGTAGTTTAAACAAAAGAATCACACTAAAACTTTCCGGAGTTAACACCGAATATAAGTTAAAATATAAGTAAGTTAAACTCTGTGTGACACACAGTTGTGGCAGTGGTAATGTTAATGGATAAAATATATTACAAAATACAGTATCTACATGCACACACTTTAACACCCAATACCAAGCAATTCACTACGTTTTATATAAATTGCAAAGCACAATCCCCTTGCAATTGATTCAATTTTATCTGCTGTAACATCATCCTGTAACACTAATGGAATAGATGGGTGCATTATGTCCAAGATACACTGCAGTAAATTAGCTTTACGCTCGCAGAATCTGTTAAAGTGATGTTGTAACTCATCCAGTAGAACATTGCGGAGCTTAAACAAATAAGGTTCTCTAAAGGGTGAGAGCACTACAGTCAAGAATAAAGTGCATGCGAGTTTCAGCATCCTGCATACAAAGTTGGCAATTTGGTTTAACATTGTACTGATTGAACCTATGTTTGTTTTCTTGTAACAGATATATGCCAGACACTAACGGAGCTTTAATGCAGGCCTTGAGAATATTAACCATGTTAAATCCGGCAGATAACCATACATTGTGAACTCTGTCGTGTATAAAGTTTGGAGTAAGATACGTCAATGTAGCCATAACCAACAGCCTCTTCATTGATTTGTTGCTTCCAGTGGTTGATGATCTGAGATTTTTACTAATGTTTTCCATGCTGTCTTAGACAGTGTGTTTTCCAGCAGTTCAAATATTGATGGTAGATTAAATTGATCCAAGATGTTTTTAGCATAGATGAACCAGCTGTTCGAGTTTGACGACTTAATCACTAACTGTCGCAGACAGATTTCTTTTTCAATTCCACAATTGCGTATTATATTTGCTAGCATAGTCAGTATTTGCAATTGTATGTAAGACTCGATGGGGAGCTGCCCAGAGAGAATATTACTGCAGAATTCAGTGTCCTTTCAGGAAGACCTTGTATATTTTTAAAAACACTGCGATGGAACTGATTTAACTGAGAGTAGCTTTTCCTTAGAGAGCACTATACCTTCCAGTCCTAAATAAGAGCCTAGGCCGAACAAAACTGTTCCACATGTGTATTCCAACCTTTGGATTGAACCCATGGTACCCATGCATTCCAGCTCCTATGAGTGTGTATGCTGTACGTCTTGCTAGTTTAATTCTATCTGTCATAACATCATTTCACCATTATCTTTCGCTTCTGCAATAGATTCTGTCAGCAGCAGTGATGCAAATGTCAGTGATACATGTTTAGTAAATCCGTAGTTGCAGTGGGTTTTGAACAGAGTCCAATGTAAACGACATTTTGTTCAATAGAAGTTTTTCAAATACTTTGCCAATTACACTAGAGACTTGTAATCCTCCTGTATGAATTCGGGTCATGTAGCGGTTTGTCATGTTTTTTATATATGGGTGTTATTATCCCACATTTAAATAGATCTGGAACCTTATGTTCAGAATATATCTTGTTGAACAAAGCAGCTAAGGCCTGACATAACAACAAACCACCATACTTTAGATGTTCAGATGTAAGCATGTTTTCATCTGCAGCTTTACCTGACTTTAGTTCAGATATCACTTTTGCAACATCAGAGGCTGTTGTAAATGAAGAAGTTTCTGCAGTAGTTTCTAAGTTAAACTTGATATAATCTCTATCTGTTTCAACTAGTGTCTTGTGCCATTCATTATACTGAGATGTAGTACATGTTGACCTACTAAGATTTTGAAAGTAGTCTCGCCAGCCATTGAGTATATCCTCATCAGTTGAAAGATTACGTCATCAATTAACAGATTGCTAAGTTTCTTCTGGTGACCATTACGTTGCATGTTTATAAGCCGGAAGAACAATTTGTTGTTAGAATGATGAGAGTCCATAATTTCTTGATGGTGTTTATACCTGGTTCTAAGCCCCTTCTCTTCTTATTTCCTGATGCAATTCTTTTTAGCAGCCTTGCACTTGTTCCACTGTTCATCACCATGTTGACAGACCCACTCTCTTTCCAAGTCCTATGCAGTTTTTTACTTAGCAATTGACAGTTTTCGTATTTTTAAAGTCCAGTGATGACGACGATTATCGGAGCCTAGTCTATTACATTTAGATCCTTATCTCAGATGATTCTAAAGCAGAATTATTGAGAACTTGTACAATCCGCATAATTTGTTCCTGACTGTCCACTATTCTAGACCAATTGATATCTTCTAGACCCGACTCCACCTTGTCACAGTACCCGACAAGATCACATCTACTCCAGTTAACTTTGTGTTGTGTAGATTTAGAACCTTTTAGCTGCATTGACAGGGCCTCATGCGAATGACCAAGGAGTGTAAAAGAAGCCAAGACAGGATCATGGGTAGAAGTATTGGCACTGTCCTTCCTTTTGGTCTCTATGTTATTAAGCACAATACAATTGTCCTTTGTTAGTATATAGTCAATCTGTGACTCACTTGTACCATTTGAATGATGAAACGTGGATGTATGAGGGAAATGAATGGGTAATATTAGACGAAGCTCTTGACATGCTTGCTGAAATACTCTGTCCCTAGCAGAAGTACGTGTTCTTAAAAAGGAGGCATTCATATCCCCTAACACTATAATTTTGCAATGCTTGAATTTCTCACATAGCTCTGTTATTTCATCCAGACACTTATCATATTCTACATCATACTTGTTCCCTTCCATTTGTTGGCATATACACACAGATTATGCACATTTCGGTAGTATTAACGGTAATAACAATTATTCCCTCACTAACATCGTCAGTGTTTTGTTACATATGTATCTAGCGATTTATGCCATAACAGGCCTACCCCATTGAACCCCCGAGTTCTCTGTTTTGGTAATACATGATAACCAGTGTTCCTGAATGCCTATGATGTCAACTGCTTTTAACAGTTCACTGAAGTAGACGGTATTCCTACTGAACCCTTCAACATTGTATGTCGCAATGGATACACATAATGGATTGGATAATTTTTTCCATGAATAAGAGGCCCTCTTATTAGATTGTTTGCCTGAGTTATGTAATGTGGTTGTGCGGCCATTTGAAACATCATTTGGTTGCAGTTGTGTGAAGGAATGTGGTTTTGCCTTTTCCAGGGTGGTCTGTTTTTCTTGTGACGCTTCCGTAAAAAATGATGTGCATGTTTGAGCTTGTTACCCTGTTCCTGATTATGCAAATTAACTGTATCACGTACATTTGCACTTCCTAAAACTGGATCATCTCATCACCCTGATACTCAGAACGTATTGCCCTTTACGTGTGAAGCAGACAAAGTGTGGTTTATGTAATTTCTAGATTGTTATTAAAAGTAAACAAAAAAAATCAAATATTGTACAGAATATTTACCACCTCCTCGATTACTGTTCTTACCAAAACCTTGATGATTTCTTTTTATTTCTTATTTTAATTATTTATTATAACTTTATTTTATTAAAAGATCAATAAAAATACAAAACTACAAAAATTTCAAAGCATGTAATTTGCACTATTTGTATGTTATGAATCTGTAAAATATATCTATCATTATGAAACTGCAATATACAAAAACAAAGATGGCGGACATGACGATCGTGTGTGGACCTTTTTCTCAAGAATTTCAACCCCTCAGTTGTGTAACGTTGTGTAAGACGACCCCCTTCTCAAAAAATAGATTTTAAGGTAAAATAAACTGTCTTATATGCAGGGATTTACGGTAAGATTATTGTTATTTCTTAGATTTAGACCCACACCTGTAATTAACAGGATTGCAAAATTGATATTCAGGTTGATACAGTTATCTTACAACCTGTAATATACAATAATATATTTACAGTTCGAGTAAAGTAAAATTATTTTATTTGGCAAACGTTATTAGTCATATACAGTATAAAGATTTCACTCCAGAAAAAATGGATATTTCATTTTTAAATTTTAAAAAGTAAGAAAAAGAAATTTTTCCTTAGTTTTCATGTCAATAATAATAATAATAATAATAATAATAATAATAAAATATAAATTTAAGGCAAAACCAAAAATTAAAAATTGACGACCAGAATAGTCTAATTAAAACATGTTTATTGATCTACTTACAGCATTTAATTTTGTTAGATTTAGTTTTACTTTTCCTTGGGCATACATTAGCTGTGATATTTTTTAATTTCTTATTCTATATATACAAATCCATAAATTATTATTATTATTATTATCTCGTTTTTTTTTTAAAATTTGTTCTCTATAAATCCGTGTCATTTCATTTCAAACAATTATAATACATTTCACGTAAAATAATTTGAGATGGAATATCTTGTTTTTTTTTTTTTTTTTCTTTTTAATTGCCCCAGCATTAATTAGCCATTGAACAGTAAAAAAGAACTTTTTTACAAACTTTAATTGTGTGAACACCTTCCAATTATCAAGGAAATGTGATGCCGCCAGACTATTTGAAAGTTTTCTACATTAAGGTCATTTAATTTCAACTGTCAATAAACATTGCACAAAAGAGCATAGGCGATTGGATTTTTATGTATTGATTTTTAGCCAGTGCCACTGTCATGTGCTGATTTGTAATGCATTATTTTAATAGAAATTCAAAATCGGCACATGACACCACAGTAAGTTCCATAATATTCAACCAATAGTCTGTCCAGTCTGACTTGATATTAATTCATTTTAAAATGTCAACGATAAAATCAATTTTTCATGTATTCGACAAGTTAAAACTAATCATGTATTTTTTCTTACAGCTTTGCAACTTATCGTAATTCTCGAGTCTGTCCAGTCCAACTTGATGAAATTTTTAAAAAAAGTCAAAGATATAATCAATTTTCGTGTTATTGACAAGTTAACACTTGTCACGTATTTTTCAACAGCTATGCAACCAAATGCAGTCACAGTTCTTTAGTAGGTCAATTTGACTCAATATGTTCATCAGATTCGTCTGTTTCTGGTTTCGATAAATAACGGCTATACTCCAAATTCATCACTTATAAGATTGTCTACTGTTTCCCAAATTAATAACCAACTATTTGACATAATATAAGGTACATGTCAAAGTCGTTACTTTCTTCTACATATGACAATATATCATCATTGTTACTACAGTCAATTATGTTAGATACTACTTCTAATACTGCAATGACGTCACACATTTATAACTCAAAACGAGGTGTTTCACTTTTTGATAAAGAGAAAGTTATAAAATGTGGATTTCAAACCGCTATAACTTTTTTATTTTGTCACCAATTTTGATGCGGTTTTCAATATTGTTATATTTAAATAATATTTAAAACAATTGTGATAAAAAAAAAATTGGTTACAGGTGTCCCTTTAAACAACTGCACCTGGGGACAAAAAGAACTGCACCTGGGGACCAAAATGACTGCACTTGGGGGAAAAAATCGGACATTGTCATCCGATCTTTCAAGGTCACAGCAATGTTACTTTTTATTGATTATCCATGTCAATGTTTTATCATAGAGAAGAATGCTAAACTTTCATGGAAATTTATATAATAAATTCTGTTGTTTTTTCAATCAGTTGCACCTATATGTATCTGAAAATCACTATACATATGCACACTATTGACACAGAGTATGCTATACTAACTAACACAATAGTAAGGTTTTTACTTTTGGGTTCACAATTAAATCATGTAAATATTCAATATGTAAAATCAAATAGCAGAAACATTTTTATTTCCATAAAAATTTGAATTAAAATTTTGTAAAAAAAAAAAAAAAAAAAAAGCAGCCATGTTATTTTTCAGTAAAGGCTCAGCTTAATTAATTGATCGTTACTAATCATTACTAATCTTTATTTAAAGTTTATTGGTTTTTCTTCGACTTTTTCCAATAATTCACTGTTACAAACACAGTTTCAAAAATAGCAAGTTTTAAAAGTCACTTAGATGTTAAAAGATTTTTAAAAAATTATTTGCCACTGATGACAACCATCTGACAGTTTATAGTTGCAAAATGCAATTTTTTATTTTTGGTTGCAAATTTCGAGTATTTACTAGGCTATTTGAAGCATTGATTGACAAATTTTTTTAAAGACAAATAAAGACAGCTATATTTCAGCCAACATACCTCTGTCAGGATCTTCTACTTTAAGAACAGCTAAACCAATTTCTTCAAAAATCTGTGTGTTAACCTCGAGCTCAGCACCTCCTTTCCTCAACACCCCTTCAAAGTAAAATGTTAATAAATCCTTTGTTGCCTTATCTGGGATGTGTCTTAAAAAGATCCCTCCAGGTGATTCCATCTCTGTTACAAATATTTTTGTCTTGTTAAGAAGTTTAATGTTTAACCTTTCTTTGATGTCCATCCTCTGCAACAGAATAAAACCAATGTCTGATTTTGCAAGTCCAATGGTTACATTAAATTTATAAATCGCAGGTAGACTTTTCCTTGGTAAATTATGGCAAGGCATGAGTTTAAAGACAAACACAATACTCAGAGATCTTTTTTTTTTTTTTTTCTTTTTTTTTTTTCTTCTTTTTTTTGCAGGATTTAAGAATATATTTAACATTTAAATTTGGATTTTTGTGACATACATATAAAAAAGAAATGTGACCAGAACTTCGAAAAAAAAAAAATTTCAGTCCTCAGGCATTTGCTGTCTACATATAAGAATTTTTTTCTATTCTCAATTAAAATCTACTGTAATAGCCTGGCCAGTGATTTTGCTATGGTTTTTAAAAACTACCTTTCACCTTTAAGATTGAGAAAATTTGGACCCTTTTTATGTCACAAATTACGCTCAGAATTTTGAAATTCATTGCAAAGATTCTAAATTGTGACAATATCTAACATTTTTGTCTGTCAGAACAGGTTCGGACACCTGGATTGAACTTAAACTATTTGATTTTGTGTCACTGTTGCCTTTTGGGGAATTTTAGTTGTCAAATTGGGAAATTTTAGTCTTATTTCTCAAGGGGAAACTACCTTTATTCGGTAGTAATTTTAGGCAAACAAAACCACTGCTGGCCTCAGTTTCACAAACATTCACTCAGCTGAGTGTATACTAAATGCAGATATTCCAACTTTTTCTCTCATCAATATTTTAAAAATTTGAAAATTTTATTAGCCATAGTTTTGTTTTGTTCAACAAACTTACAATTAATAATTAAAATTTAACATTAGATATTCAATTTTAGCCATTTAATGTCTTAGAAATTGACATTGAAATATACAAAGTTGAGTTTAAGTGTACACTCAATTGAGTGAATGATTGTGAAACGGGGCCAAGGTCTCCAATTCTGAGTTGAGTAATTGTGTTTTATGTCCCAGTCAAGATTGAAAAGATTCATTAGACAGAATTTTTAACAATTTTCAAAATGATGTCAAATTGAAGAAAACATTCACTCCTCACTCAGATATATCAACAAAGATTAATCTGTATCATAATGAGGTCAATGTGTATCATGATGAGGTCAATGTGTATCATGATGAGGTCAATGTGTATCATGATGAGGTCAATGTGTATCATGATGAGATCAATGTGTATCATGATGAAATCAATCTATATCATGATGAGGTCAAAGTGAATCATGATGAGGTCAATGTGTATCATGATGAGGTCAATGTGTATCATGATGAGGTCAATGTGTATCATGATGAGGTCAATGTGTATCCTAATGAGGTCAATGTGTATCGTGATGTGGTCAATGTGTATCATGATGAGGTCAATGTGTATCATGATGAGGTCAATGTGTATCATGAGGAAATCAATCTATATCATAATGAGGTCAATGTGTATCATGATGAGGTCAATGTGTATCATGATGAGGTCAATGTGTATCATGATGAGGTCAATGTGTATCATGATGAGATCAATCTGTATCATGATGAAATCAATTTGTATCATGATGAAATCAATTTGTATCATGGTGAGATCAATCTGTATCATGATGAGATCAATCTGTATCATGATGAGATCAATCTGTATCATGATGAAATAAATCTGTATTATGATGAGATCAATCTGTATCATGATGAAATCAATTTGTATCATGATGAAATCAATTTGTATCATGATGAAATCAATCTATATCATGATGAAATCAATCTTCATCATGACAAGAACAATCTGTATCATAATGACATCAAAGTGTATCAAAATGAGATCATAGTGTATAATGATGACATCAATCTGTATCATGATGAAATCAATCTTTATCAAGATGAAATCAATCTTTATCAAGATGAAATCAATCTACATCATAATGAGATCAATCTGTATCATACTGAGATCTATATTACCTTTGAATCTTGATGTAAACTGAACAAGTCTCAAATCTCTAACTATGTGATAGGAGTAAATATTATCAACATCTAGATTGTTTTCACTAACAACTTCCAAGTAATTAGTTAATGCCTCATCAGATACATAACTCGGGACATTCTGTAAAATAATTACATTATATTAATGCAAAATATAAAAATCATACAGGAATGCCTCAATTTATTTATAATTAAGAAATGAATACTTGTAGTTTTTGTCTATGTCAACTATGTAGGTTTGAATACAAAATTGTAAAAAAATAGTTCTAGAGTGTAAGACTACAAAAAACTAAGATATTTTTTATTTTGGCTGTATGCAAAATAAGATTTATAAATATACACCAGAATTAAACTTCGTCCACAACATTCCGCTGAATTATCTAGTATATGAAGTGATTGGTTCTTGTTTAAATTCTCTTAAAAATTTCTTTTAAAAAGTATTGACTTGGTTGATATTCTGAAACATAAATTGACTGCCAATTAATTAACTATGTTTTTAAAACTTTTTTCATGGCTCTACAATAAATTTTTTTCATGCTTGTCCTTTCTGACAAGTGGAAACCTGTTTCACTAGCCTGAAAGTAAAATCAACTTGTCCAAATTGTTTTAATAACGAATTAAAGGCAAATTTACACTATAGCTTTAGTAACACAAATGTGTTCTGTGGCTTAAGTCAGGTTGTTCTTATTACTGGCAAATATGTATTCAGCATTTACCAAGTTTGGTGTTTTTTGTTGAACAGGACCACTTCCTGATTTGAAGCTGGTTACAAAAGTATAAAACCACATCCTACAAACATGGTGCCTGAACCACATCTAGATGCTTGGTGCCTGAACAACACTCTAGAGAGGTGGTGCTTGAACCACATTCTAGACACATGGTGCTTGAACTACACCCTAGTCACATGGTACCTGAACCACACTCACACTAGACATGTGGTGCCTGAACCACACCCTGGACATGTTGTACCTTAATCACACCCTAGACACATGGTGCCTGAATCACACCCTAGACATATGATGCCTGAACAACACCCTAGACACATGATGTCTGAACCACACCTGAAGCACACACTAGATGCATGGTACCTGAACCACACCCTAGACACACTGTTCCTGAACCACACCCTAGACAGACAATGCCTGAACCACATTTAGATGCATGGCGCTTCATCAAAGCCAGGGGTTCAAATTCGCCATATCTGAGGTCCAGGAGCTTTTGATTTTACTTTGAGACCCTTGGAATTTATACCGTAACAGTCTGATAAACCTACTAACTTTCACTGTTTTTTCTTGTCTGGACAATTTTTAAAATACACTTCCTTTGTATACATTAAAACATTTTTTTAAATACTCTTCCTTTGTGTATCAAAATTTTTTTTTATCATTTCTTGAAAATGAAAATGTAATGTGCAGTCGCTTTGACAACAGTATTGTTTGAGTGTCTGTAAGTTGATTATCATATAATTGTTTAATCGAGAATATAAATGAAATTGAGCAACATGAGTTTATTTGATTTTGGTGCACATGGACCTTCCAGTGCTGTTCTGGGACCTCCCAATCTTAATTTGGGACCTATCAAAAATAAAGGCAAAACATCCTGGACTTATTATTGTGAAATATAATTTTGAACCCTGAAAATACGAGGATTAATTATTAAAATTCTCTTTTTTGTGGAATTTAGTTAATTTATTAATAATATTTATTTTTTTATTTTATTTTATTTCATTTTTGAGTGAACTTGCATTAAATGACATCAGTCTTCTTAGTATAGCATCACATTGTAACCATACTTGTGTTTTTTTCTTCATACTACTGTTTTTATTCTTATGTTTTACTTTCATATTTGCTTTCTTTTTTTTTTTTTTTTTTTTTTTTTTTTTTTTTTTTTTTTTGTCTAGTAAAGCTCTTAATTAAAATAAATCCATGATGCTAGAACCAAGTTTTTTTGATCATTTACTGATTTGCATGATTAAAACTCTTGTCATTAAGACATTGCTATTCAGTAAGCACCTTGTTTTATTAATTTGTAATATGCATTAGATTGTAACCAAAAACCACTTATCAACTTATTCATAATGATCACTGAAAGCTAAATTTTACAAGATCTACTTGTCCCACTGAGCAAGCATGATAACACTTTCACTTGTCTGACACCAAAACTGACTGGTTCCAGAAAATTGAACAAATGGTATTGTTAAGCCCTGATTTTCTATCATATCATCAACAATCACTTGAGCATTTAATTAAGCAGAGTAAAAAACCTGAGTTTTGCCAGTAAAAATTCATCTATAGATTTGTAAATTTTTTTCCCAAAACTTAAGGCAAAAACACTAGGATTAACTGATTACATTGTTAACTGTCTGATCAGATTTTAACATGACCAAAAACATTATGGTGTACTGATTACATTGTAAACTGGCCAATCAAATTTTAACAGGACTACACAGACATCATGGTGTACTGATTACATTGTAAACTGGCAATCAGATTTTAACAGGACTACACACATTGTGGTTTACTGATTACATTGTAAACTGGCCAATCAGATTTTAACAGGACTATTTAGACATTATGGTTTACTGATTACATTGTAAACTGGCCAATCAGATTTTAACAGGACCACAAAGACAATATGCTGTACTGATTATGTTGTAAATTGGCCAATCAGATTTTAACAGGACTATTTAGACATTATGGTTTACTGATTAGATTGTAAACTGGCCAATCAGATTTTAACAGGACTACACAGACATTATGGTGTACTCACTGATTACATTGTAAACTGGCCAATCAGATTTTAACAGGACTACACAGACATTATGGTGTACTGATTACAATGTAAACTGGCCAATCAGATTTTAACAGGACTAGACAGACATTGTGGTGTACTCACTGATAACATTGTAAACTGGCCAATCAGATTTCAACAGGACTACACAAACATTATGGTGTACTGATCACATTGTAAACTGGCCAATCAGATTTTAACAGGACTACACAGACAATGTGGTGTACTCACTGATAACATTGTAAACTGGCCAATCAGATTTTAACAGGACTACACAGACATTATGGTGTACTGATTACATTGTAAACTGGCCAATCAGATTTTAACAGGACTACACAGACATTATGGTGTACTGATTATATTGTAAACTGGCCAATCAGATTTTAACAGGACTACACAAACATTATGGTGTACTGATTACACTGTAAACTTTTCAATCAGATTTTAACAGGACAACACAAACATTATGGTGTACTGATTACATTGTAAACTTTTCAATCAGATTTTAACAGGACCACACAGACATTATGGTGTACTGATTACATTGTAAACTTGTCAATCAGATTTTAACAGGACTATTTAGACATTATGGTATACTGACTACATTGTAAACTGGCCAATCAGATTTTAACAGGACTACACAATCATTATGGTACTGATTACATTGAAAAACTTGTCAATCAGATTTGAACAGGACTACACAAACATTATGGTGTACTGATTACATTGTAAACTGGCCAATCAGATTTTAACAGGACTACACACACATTGTGGTTTACTGATTACATTGTAAACTGGCCAATCAGATTTTAACAGGACTACACAATCATTATGGTACTGATTACATTGTAAACTGGCCAATCAGATTTTAACAGGACTACACAAACATTATGGTGTACTCACTTATTACATTTAAAACTGGCCAATCAGATTTTATCTTGACCACACAAACATTATGGTGCACTGATTACATTGTAAACTGGCCAATCAGATTTTAACTTGACCACACAAACATTATGGTGCACTGATTACATTGTAAACTGACCAATCAGATTTTAACAGGACTACATAGACATTATGGTACTGATTACATTGTAAACTGGCCAATCAGATTTTAACAGGACTACACAGACATTATGGTACTGATTACATTGTAAACTGGCCAATCAGATTTTAACTTGACCACACAAGCATTATGGTGCACTGATTACATTGTAAACTGGCCAATCAGACTTTAACAGGATGATCTGCATTAACAACTTTAACAGTACCATAACGTTTAAATCTGTTCAAGTGCTGCCACAATACCTACCTTAGCCACTGCGACATTTTCAGTTGGCACATGTCTAGCTACAATATCTTTGAGAAGTTGTGTCACTTTATCATCAGATGACATCTTTCTTTTCTCTGCATTCAATCTTTTGTTATCATGGTAAGAACATCATGCACCTCTACAAAAATGGTAAAGTTATAAAAAAAATATTAACTCTTCCTTAAACATTTGACTTTTGTGACCCTATAGATTATAGAGAATGTGGTGGACTCCCCATATGTTTGTCCTCATGGAAATTTGTGTAATAATTCAGCCCACATGTAAAACAAGAACAAGGCTGAAAATATAGCTGGTCTGAATTTTAAATTTCAATGTTTTCTAATAAAACTAGATCTATACAGGTTTCCTTACTTAGTCTCTGAAGGGGCATTGCCAATTGTCCAGCTATGAAGGCCTCGGAAAAAACACAGACTTTAAATTTACTATATACTGGTGTGACATGTGTGTCAGTGCAACTTTTTCTGGAGTGAAAAAGTTCTGAATGACAAGAAACTCACTTGTTGAAACATGAAAGAGAAAATAATGCAGGATTGGACCATGGATAACTTCACGAACCTCCTATACTACATAGGAATGCTATAATAACTGAACTACCTACATCCCTACATAGTTAGATTGTAAACAGAAATTTGCACATTGGAGTTGAGTTGAGTAATGGTATTTAATGTCCCAGTGAAGAATATTTCGAGACGTTGCCAGCTATAGGCGAAAGTGCAGAGATTTTACCTGTGCATTGTGCTGATGGCATCATACAGCAGGGTTTTTTATTGTGCCATGCCTACCATGACACTGGACCTCATTTATTTTAGGTTCCCATGCGAAGGAACCATAACTTTCATTTTGTTATGCCGAGTGCTTCACAAAAGAACAGTCACTACCCACTTTCAAGTCTTGGGTCGGACCCCATCAGGGTTCAAACCCACAACCTCCCACTTACAGAGCAAGCACTTTACCAACTGAGCTACCACAGTTATAACCTGCACATTGGCTTATTAAAAATATGTACAAATCAACTAAGTCCTGCTTGAAAAAAATCACTTTTACAAACTCAACAAAACATGTCCTCCACTATATAGTGTAAACAAGATTTTTACTTTCCAACCAACTTTTGTATTTCACATTTTTCTTAAATTGGTACAGTGTACTTATGCAATCAGTGGGTGGGGAAAAAGACAGCTATAATAAAGACAGCTATAATAAAGCACCATGTCCACACCAAAATATGGATGAAACCAATTTTACCAAAAATAGACTGCAAATTATCATCAGATCAAATCAACCTTCGAACCTGGGCTGTCTTTGGGCGAGATGTTCTCAGATCAAGAACATTTTTTTTGAGTCAGAATTTCACCATAACATCAAGAACGTGTACCAAGAACATTGTTCCTGAACAAAATCTCACACTCTACCTATCTAGCAGGAGCAAAATTGGCAACAATGTGATACTAACGTAAAAACACACTGGGGATTTTGATTGTGGGCATTTTGATAAAGTTTTTAATAAATTTTACAAACCGCATGTAAAAGTCAAACCTGTATTCGCAACTGAAATTTTACTTTACTGAGCTAATTGTATATACAATAATGTCAAATTTGGTGGATTTCTCCACCTTGTACCAATCTCATGCCTGTCAAGTCACACGCATTGCATGTGTCACACGCATTTTGGATGTAAATCACACTCACACACTAATCCTTCACAAACACATGCATAATCAAACTATCTGCCACTATTGTTGATGTCTCAGATTGCAGATGAATGAGGGATTTTACACCATAAAATGCAGAATATAATAATAATAATAAATCTTTTATTGGTACACTGGATTACAGTGTTCACCATTTAACATACATAGTACATACTGCATAAACAAGACTTGAAACAATAAGAGATACCGGTAGTTACATAAGCTTTAATTAGATTTATAAATAACATTTTTACTGCTTTATTTAACTACTATTAGTCTGTTCTGTTTCTTACTTCTAAAGTGGTAATGTAATATTTGTAAAGAGCCTGACAATTTGACCATGTTTCAGGATTCAGTAATCTTTTTATATGATTAAAATAATTTGCAGTTGAATTTTGATCTACATTATATTTAATATTGAAAGAGGTTACTAAATTATTTAGTATAATATCATATTTAGAACATTCAAGGAGAAAACGATAATCTTAACGTAATTTTCATTAAATGATAGGATAAGGCGGTGTTTATCTGCGTGTTGTTTATATTTATTAAAAGTTTCTCGGTGTTATCATGATTTTATACAAAAATTTTCGCAACTCTAGTTGGAAAATATTTCTCACCCATAGACACCTCTCGGTGGTGATGAAATGAAAAACAGCTCAAATGACCAACTGAATTTTATAATTTTCTTCAAATAAACCGACAAATTGTTGATGTCACTACGGGAGGAATATTAGGTGTTAGATTTAATACAGACTTACCCAGGGCCATTGTTGTCAGAATGATCGAGATAGGAGGTATGACGTCACATTTGGGGATTTTTCATGTTCTACTTTCGTTTTGAGATTTTCAGAAAATCAGTCTAAAAACATACCTTAAATGTGTTCATCTTAAATTAAGTTCATAAACGGCCATGTTTCATTTAGATTTAAACTTAAAAAACTAACAACACCAACACGATATTGGATATGTTTTTGTCGCACTTTCCCATGGCAAAAACAAAGTTTGTCAGTTTAAAGGGGCATAATTCGTGTTATAATGCTTGGATTTTTTTGGCGGAAAAACTAGAGTATTCAAATAAAATGTTTAATGATGGTTTTATACCATATATGTTTTGTAAACAGTTTGATTAATCTTAATTTTTTTATTTTATTTTTAATGTAGCTTTATTAAATATTAAAAAAAAATTCATTGGGTTCAGATTCATAAATAGTGTCGTTTTTTCTCCTAGTCTGAATTTTCTTTTCGTCTAACAGACTAAAAATGCTGCCAAACGGCTGTGTCATGTTGGTGTCAGAACCATTCCTATATCAAGAATCCGGGATTTTCTGATATTAAATGGAGGCGCCACATTTCGTTTCAAACTGAAAATTTAGGCGGATTGTAGGAAAGTTACTAACCTTGATCACTCATAGGTGAATGGTTTGTCTTTCAAAAAATTTACACATTTCAAGATGCCATCTCCGCTGATTTGATAGTTCGGATCGATATTTCTGTGTTGATGTTTACCGGCCTCTTCTCTTATATCAAAACAAGACCACGCATAAGTTCGCAAACTCTCGCATTCAGTAAAAGTATTTGGTATTTGGTCAGAAGAAATTGGACTGTAATTCTCCCCCATTTGCCGAAAATAAGAGGGCACATAAAAACATGAAAACACACACCCCGGCGTTATCTAACGCACGAACATTCGCGGCTTCAGCGAATTAATGAGTATTGGCAGATGCAAGATTGGGTTGCAGGGGTACCAACCACACCCCCTTTCAGAACAATTCAAAAAAAAATAGGCAGAGAAAATGTGGCCAAAACTCAGAAACATTAAATATTAACTAATTTTCGCCTTCGGCTTCGTTCCCTGGTTCCGCCCTGAATATGCTGACTCGAAAGGCCTGAGCGTACCATAGACCCAACGCGGCTGGAAAATTGAGCCTTCGACTCTCGTAACATCGGATGATAAAATTTTAAACCACCACACCACCACCCCCAATCTTCATTAAATTTTGGATTCGTCCCTGATGAAGCTGAATTTTGCGGTAACACAGTAACAATTTTCTGTAAATATTTACTACTGAAATCGGTATATGGGATGCCGTTTTACTATTAATTTATTAATTTTAATTTTAGAACATAATTCAATTTTATGATATTATAATATTATTTCATGTTATCAAAAATACCAAATATATAGTAAAACGGCGCCCATTAATTCCAAATAACTCGTGTTTACAAAAGCGTGCAGCTTAACGGTTGGCAGGGCGTCGTACTCAAGATCTAAGGGTTGTGGTTCAAATCCAGACAAGGTCATCTTGTGAAATTCAGCAGGTTACTCCATTTCACATTGCTCTGGCTCTTCTTGTGTCAGGAAACTGGATCGTTGGGACAGCAACCTCTCTAAATCCCGATAGTTATTCGATTTCAAAATCAACAAAGACTTAAAATAATACTCCCCTAGCCTGTCAGTGAAATAAAAAACCTCACACTGGGATCCAACCAAGCGGGATTCAGCATCAAATTTAACCCGATTTGTCATTTCTGAACCGGAAGTGACGAGGAAACTTAACAGTAAATATAAAACCATGAAGCAGGTCAGAAGAGCCGAAATCTATTTAAAAGTGCAGTGGAATGGAGTAAAGACGTTTAATCGTTCAGTCTATTTTTTAAAATTTTAGTTTGTCAAGATTATTTCACTTATTTCGAGGTGGTCAGTTCTGATATGGTAGAGGAAACCGGAGTGCCCAGAGAAAACCACTGACCTTTAACATGCAAACTTATAAACGTTCTCATACTAGGATCTGCTCGAGTGGGATTCGAACCTGGGCGGTGAGAGGCGCTGTGATCCGTAATCGCAACCTTCAAGCTGACCCCTTCTATAACCTTACATAACTGGTAACCGCCTTTTGAAGGTCACGAGAGTATCAGCAGTTTCAATGTATTTTCTAATCTCACTATATGTTAAGTAGAGTGTAACCTCAACATGATGCTTATATTAACTTTTCCTATTCATTTATTACCAAGTGTCCTTGGACGAAACAGGTATTACAAAGTAAATTGTTTTCAGTTACAAATAACATATCTGATCATTTAAAAGCCTAGTTTTTAAGAACAAATCGACTACATATTGGAAATCACTTTTTTGCTAATTTAGTCATATTGCATAAAATAAAGAGTGTACATATTTTTCTTTTTATTTAGAATAATGATTTATAATGATTAAGAAAGAAAAAGGGACTCAGTCAAACCAATGATGAGAAAGGGTATCAGCCAAACCAATATGAAAAAGGGACGCAGTCAAACCAATGATGAGAAAGGGTATCAGCCAAACCAATGTGAAAAAGGGACGCAGTCAAACCAATGATGAGAAAGGGTATCAGCCAAACCAATGTGTAAAAGGGACGCAGTCAAACCAATGATGAGAAAGGGTATCAGCCAAACCAATGTGAAAAAGGGACTCAGTCAAACCAATGATGAGAAAGGGTATCAGCCAAACCAATGTGTAAAAGGGCACAGTCACACCAATGATGAGAAAGGGTATCAGCCAAACCAATGTGAAAAAGGGAAGCAGTCAAACCAATGATGAGAAAGGGTATCAGCCAAACCAATGTGTAAAAGGGACGCAGTCAAACCAATGATGAGAAAGGGTATCAGCCAAACCAATGTGAAAAAGGGACGCAGTCAAACCAATGATGAGAAAGGGTATCAGCCAAACCAATATGAAAAAGGGACTCAGTCAAACCAATGATGAGAAAGGGTATCAGCCAAACCAATGTGAAAAAGGGACGCAGTCAAACCAATGATGAGAAAGGGTATCAGCCAAACCAATGTGTAAAAGGGACGCAGTCAAACCAAGGATGAGAAAGGGTATCAGCCAAACCAATGTGAAAAAGGGACGCAGTCAAACCAATGATGAGAAAGGGTATCAGCCAAACCAATGTGAAAAAGGGACGCAGTCAAACCAATGATGAGAAAGGGTATCAGCCAAACCAATGTGAAAAATGGACGCAGTCAAACCAATGATGAGAAAGGGTATCAGCCAAACTAATAAGAAAAAGGGATGCAGTCAAACCAATGATGAGAAAGGGTATCAGCCAAACCAATGTGAAAAAGGGAAGCAGTCAAACCAATGATGAGAAAGGGTATCAGCCAAACCAATGTGAAAAAGGGACGCAGCCAAACCAATACGAATAAGGAATGCAGCCAAACCAATTTGTCTTTTTCTTCGTTATGGTATATTTTAGAAAACAGCACGGTTTGTAATTTTGAGTAACCATTTAATGTATTTAAAAAATTTAAAATAAATTAAATCGCAAGAGAGCAAAGCGAATGAGTTAAAAATCAGCAAGTGACACGATTATATCACGTTATAATGTATATTTCATTAAAAAAAATAAAATTCAATTAAATAAAATAAAAAAACAAAGCAATTTTTACACCAAAAAGCTTAAATGGAAATCTTTCGTGATTTATCATATAACTTTTATCTTATAACTATAAAACATTGTTACTGTTTAATAAGTTAAAATTGTCTATCATTTATTATTTACCTCTTATTCATGTTTACACATTATCAATTTAAATCAAACCTAACCTATTAAATACTGCTAAGAGATTTGTTGGTTTTTCTTGTTTGTATTTTGTACGTAATCGTAATGATTCTTTGTTTAGAAGCGGCATAAAATCCGCAAATACATCGGATTTATTGTCTTTAAACATTTTCATTGCATTGTTTAGAGTTACAAACCAAAGTAAATTCA
The DNA here is from genome assembly GCA_029721355.1 of Tegillarca granosa. Classification (NCBI taxonomy): domain Eukaryota; kingdom Metazoa; phylum Mollusca; class Bivalvia; order Arcoida; family Arcidae; genus Tegillarca; species Tegillarca granosa. The sequence continues at coordinate 4,423,577 of CM056604.1, read as the reverse complement.
TTGCATTCTGAGAGCTTGCCCACGTTGCTAATATTTTACACTGTATATTTGTCAGTAGACACAGCACACCGTCTACTTCTCTTGTTGAAAGGTGTTCTGATATCGATTCGTAATAAACATTGTCTATTTTACTTGGAAGAAGGCCATACAAATAAACGTCTTCAATCCAGAAAAGGGGCGTGGTAGGAACTTGTTTGATTAATTCCGGAACCAAATCACCAGTTAACATCACAAAATATCCAAAACAATATGGAACTGGAAAATATTTCATTCCATTGAACCTTGGGTCATTGACTGCCCACTTGTTCTGCCATTCACTTCCTCTTTGAATGATGCTTGTCCCTTTGGGACGGTAATGACAAAGAAAATGTTTTGACCGATTCTTATAAAATGAAACATGGTACAATAATGTAAAAATGTTTATAAAAATATCATCATCCACTTTAATGATAAATTTAACATTAGAACAATGTTCAGAGATCCACTGAAAAGCAAAAATTCCTTTACGTGTCAAATTCTTGTAACTGTCAATAAAATCGCCCTGTATGATATCCCCAAAGTAAGAATTTTCTTCGTCGATTGCTTTATCAACTTTATATTTATTTTTGTCTTGTTTCGAACCAAGCACAAATATTACCTTGACACCAAGTCCGTCGACGATTTCTTTTCTTGCCCAAGTTTCTCTTATGACCGTTCGCTGTTCGGTATTTTGTAAAGACGTTTCTACAAATATAAGAACACCTGTGTGCCTGTTGCTGGAGCAAATATGGGGATTTTCAATGATGTATGGTATCCGACTAATGTATGTCTGTTGCATGTCTGTACTCGTGTTATCAAACAGGAACTGGTTCGATGGACTGCTTTCATTATCTTTAAGTTGACCACGGTAAAGTGACTTAATCAGTGTCAGAAGAATGTTTAATTTTTTCTCAGGTATTTCGTCAATGTAATTTTGAGTTTTTGTCCTTTTCGGATTTTGGTTGTTTTTAATATCTGATCGCAGATTGCTGTAAGAATTTGAATCTGATGTTGCATTTTTTATATCCGTTGTTTGAATCATCGGTTCAGTTATATGTTGTTTGGTTTGGTTTAAATAAATAGTTTTATAAAGAAGGTCGCTGCTGTTTGCTGCTGGAGTATCTGACCAATCGGTATTTTTCGCACTTTTCGATTTAAAATCCAAACCACTATCAAGCAGCTTGTCTGTTTCTGCTGTTTGCATATCAATTTTCGTCTGATATGACTTCCGATCAAATTTGCCGTCTGCTTCTCTTGTTTTATAGATCCCTTGGGTTTCCTGTACAACTCGGGTGTTATTATCCGTATTTGATCCCAGTAAAGATGTCGTTTTTTCAGTGCGAATATTTGAAACAGAATTGTCATGTTTTTCGATTTTAGTTGTTATCTGTTCCGACTTTTCACCTATCTGGTTTTTAAGTTTTGTTTCATGTATTTCTAGTATAGTGTTCTGTCTGCTGTGTTTCATTTGATTTGTTTTTTCATCACGTTCTTCGTAATCTTTTGTTGTCTGTGTATGTGATGCCACATCCTGCTGCCTGTCGAATGTCAAATGAGTCGTCTTTTCATCAGGTACTTCTTTCGAATTTGTTGTGTGTGTATCTGGCCCCACTTTCTGTCGTCCATTTTTGAATTGTCTCGACTTTCCATCACTGTTGTCGTAAGCTTTTGTTGTCTGTGTATCTGATCCCACGTCACGTTGTCTTTGTCTAAAATTTTCATCACTGTTGTCGTACGCTTTTGTTGTCTGTGTATCTGATCCCACGTCCTGTTGTCTATTTTTGAATTGTTTCGACTTTTCATCATTGTTGCCGTTATATTTTGTTGTCTGTGTATCTAATCCCATGTCATGTTGTCTATTTTTGAATTGTTTCGACTGTTCATCACTGTTGTCGTTAGCTTTTGTTGCCTGTGTATCTGATCCCACGTCCTGTTGTCTATTTTTTAATTGTTTCGACTGTTCATCATTGTTGTCGTAAGCTTTTGTTGTCAGTGTATCTGATCCCACGTCATGTTGTCTTTGTCTAAAATTTTCATCACTGTTGTCGTAAGCTTTTGTTGTCTGTGTATCTGATCCCACGTCATGTTGTCTTTGTCTAAAATTTTCATCACTGTTGTCGTAAGCTTTTGTTGTCTGTGTATCTGATCCCGCGTCATGTTGTCTTTGTCTAAAATTTTCATCACTGTTGTCGTAAGCTTTTGTTGTCTGTGTATCTGATCCCACGTCATGTTGTCTTTGTCTAAAATTTTCATCACTGTTGTCGTAAGCTTTTGTTGTCTGTGTATCTGATCCCACGTCATGTTGTCTTTGTCTAAAATTTTCATCACTGTTGTCGTAAGCTTTTGTTGTCAGTGTATCTGATCCCACGTCCTGTTGTCTATTTTTGAATTGTTTCGACTTTTCATCATTGTTGCCGTTATATTTTGTTGTCTGTGTATCTAATCCCATGTCATGTTGTCTATTTTTGAATTGTTTCGACTGTTCATCACTGTTGTCGTTAGCTTTTGTTGCCTGTGTATCTGATCCCACGTCATGTTGTCTTTGTCTAAAATTTTCATCACTGTTGTCGTAAGCTTTTGTTGTCTGTGTATCTGATCCCGCGTCATGTTGTCTTTGTCTAAAATTTTCATCACTGTTGTCGTAAGCTTTTGTTGTCTGTGTATCTGATCCCACGTCATGTTGTCTATTTTTGAATTGTTTCGACTTTTCATCATTGTTGCCGTTATATTTTGTTGTCTGTGTATCTAATCCCATGTCATGTTGTCTATTTTTGAATTGTTTCGACTGTTCATCACTGTTGTCGTTAGCTTTTGTTGTCTGTGTATCTGATCCCACGTCATGTTGTCTTTGTCTAAAATTTTCATCACTGTTGTCGTAAGCTTTTGTTGTCTGTGTATCTGATCCCGCGTCATGTTGTCTTTGTCTAAAATTTTCATCACTGTTGTCGTAAGCTTTTGTTGTCTGTGTATCTGATCCCACGTCATGTTGTCTTTGTCTAAAATTTTCATCACTGTTGTCGTAAGCTTTTGTTGTCTGTGTATCTGATCCCACGTCATGTTGTCTTTGTCTAAAATTTTCATCACTGTTGTCGTAAGCTTTTGTTGTCAGTGTATCTGATCCCACGTCCTGTTGTCTATTTTTGAATTGTTTCGACTTTTCATCATTGTTGCCGTTATATTTTGTTGTCTGTGTATCTAATCCCATGTCATGTTGTCTATTTTTGAATTGTTTCGACTGTTCATCACTGTTGTCGTTAGCTTTTGTTGCCTGTGTATCTGATCCCACGTCCTGTTGTCTATTTTTGAATTGTTTCGACTGTTCATCACTGTTGTCGTAAGCTTTTGTTGCCTGTGTATCTGATCCCACGTCCTGTTGTCTATTTTTGAATTGTTTCGACTGTTCATCATTGTTGTCGTAATCTTTTGTTGCCTGTGTATCTGATCCCACGTCCTGTTGTCTATTTTTGAATTGTTTCGACTGTTCATCATTGTTGTCGTAAGCTTTTGTTGTCAGTGTATCTGATCCCACGTCCTGTTGTCTATTTTTTAATTGTTTCGACTGTTCATCATTGTTGTCGTAAGCTTTTGTTGTCAGTGTATCTGATCCCACGTCCTGTTGTCTATTTTTGAATTGTTTCGACTTTTCATCACTGTTGTCGTAAGCTTTTGTTGTCAGTGTATCTGATCCCACGTCCTGTTGTCTATTTTTGAATTGTTTCGACTGTTCATCATTGTTGTCGTAATCTTTTGTTGCCTGTGTATCTGATCCCACGTCCTGTTGTCTATTTTTGAATTGTTTCGACTGTTCATCATTGTTGTCGTAATCTTTTGTTGCCTGTGTATCTGATCCCACGTCCTGTTGTCTATTTTTGAATTGTTTCGACTGTTCATCATTGTTGTCGTAAGCTTTTGTTGTCAGTGTATCTGATCCCACGTCCTGTTGTCTATTTTTTAATTGTTTCGACTGTTCATCATTGTTGTCGTAAGCTTTTGTTGTCAGTGTATCTGATCCCACGTCCTGTTGTCTATTTTTGAATTGTTTCGACTTTTCATCACTGTTGTCGTAAGCTTTTGTTGTCAGTGTATCTGATCCCACGTCCTGTTGTCTATTTTTGAATTGTTTCGACTGTTCATCACTGTTGTCGTAAGCTTTTGTTGTCTGTGTATCTGACCCCCCGTCCTGTTGTCTATTTTTGAATTGTTTCGACTGTTCATCACTGTTGTCGTAAGCTTTTGTTGTCTGTGTATCTGATCCCACGTCTTGTTGTCTGTTGCCTTTTATCCGATTCACTTTTCCATGTTGTCGGTCGTCTGCTTTTTCTGTAATAAAACTTTCACTTGATTTTTGTAAGACCGCGGTTTGATCACCTTTGTGTGATCCCAATAAAGATGTCGTTGATACTGTTTGAATATTTAAAACAGAATTGTCCTGTTGTTTGTTAGTCGGTTTCCACTGATTCGTTTTCTCACCCAGTCTGTTGTCTCCTTTTCCTGTCGTATAGTTAAATTTTGATCTGTGTATAATCTGAGAAGAGTCTTTGTCTTTATCCGATTCTGAAGAATGTACTGGTTTGTCTGTATCAAAATTGGTATTTGAAAAGGAAGCATTTTGATTCTTTTTAAAGATTGCTATTGCGTCATACCCTTCTGGTTTCTCTGACCTGCTTTTCAGATCTTTATCAACATTTTTCTCATTTATATCATGATATTTACTCGGTCTTTCGTCAAACTTAGAGTATAAAGATGATTTATCTGTGATAGGTTTATCAAAGAACTTATTATTTCTATTCACAGATAAGCGTTTACGATACACATCATTGGCCAACTCTTCATTGTACGGTTTTGGTACTTTGGCCTCCCTACCGTAATTGAAATAAAATATTGTGACACATAAAGCCCATATCAATATAAGACAGGTCAGGTACTGTTCTTTCATGTCCAGTCAGCTGATAGTTATCTTCATTAGCTGACAATACGTTTTGACGTCTTGTAAAATCAACTTCCTAATGACCATTATTATTTATAATTCTAAAAAAGAACACATGTAAATAGAATTAATAACAGCCCATATAAATATGACGATAAACGAAATGCAAAACCACGATTACTGTATGTATTTTGTATTTAGTTTAAAAATATTAACTATACTCTCTCTCTCTCTCTCTCTCTCTCTCTCTCTCTCTCTCTCTCTCTCTCTCTATATATATATATATATATATATATATATAATGTGTGTGTGTGTGTGTGCTTAGTCCGGTACAACCAGAATAATTAATCAAGTTCCTTGAAGTGTTTTAACTTTGGTACAGATTATTAAACAGAAGTGTTAAGAAATCGTCAAGAAATTCTTTTGCATAGAGTAATTTAGAGTAAAATCAAAGGCTCGGGGGGTCTAGCAGTTTGTTAATGGAAGACATTTATGTTTATTTAATAATCATTATTGACCGCTTAAATGAACATCTCCGATCAAACTGGAGATGGTTATATACCTCATTAAGGTTCTATATACATTGGTATATATGGTTTTAGGCCATTAAATACTTTTTCACTATTACTTAACTTAAGGGCCACTCGACAGACTTATGTTTGTTGTTGTAGTTTTTGTTGATGCTGTTTTCTTTCATTAACAATTCCGAGAGTTTTAAATATGACGTATAGAGTTTTCGGCTCTACAATCCATTCATTTTAGTCAGATTTAACTTGTATTACATTTATATTAATTTATAAATTATTAAAATTGTGAGATTTCCTTCATGTAAGTATATAAATGTATAAGCTATGCAACCCAATATCTTTGTCCGTTCGCCCGTCTTTCTGTCTTATCGTGTGAAATCGTGTTTCAGTAGTGTAAACAGGTATTGCTAGCACCGGTCCTGTATCTCACTAAAACAAAATGTCTGGTTGTTTGGAAAGTGCTACCAGTTTTGTTTTAGTAAACCCGACGCCCCATGTGTGACCTATGCGTACAATGCCCCCCAAGAACATTCTGTCACTGCTTTGACACATGTTATCCTCCGACACAACTTGATTTTTATTTTCAAAAAAAAAAAAAACCTGTATACGTAAAGTTTTAATAAAACCATTATTTACTTACGTATCTGTCTAACGTTTTACATTCACCATTCCAGTACCAGCATGTACATATATATACCTGTATAATTCCTGTGTTCGACTTGCAAGTAAAGTTCATTTTTAACAGGCCATCTGAAACGTTACAAGGCGTTACACTTCAAAGAGCCTTCATAAAAGCCAAGGTCTATGCATTCAATCTATATCACGATGAGTATATACGGGTACTTACCTAATTGAGCGATAATACATTTAGAATTGAATGTTTACATGTATGGCGTGATTCAGACTTAACTACATTGTACAAAATTTAAAAAAAAATCGTCTTTTTAAACATTCATTTTCACAGGTTTAATCTTTCCCATAATTTGACAATGAGTGTATGGATTATCATTATTGATTATTGTAAACGACATACATGTAGTTTTTTTCTATTTAAAGCTGCATTAAGTTTTCCAAAGAAAAATATAAAACGGTGCTAATCTAATTAATGATGTTCCTAATTGAACAAGGTTCGTTTGGTTCAACGATAAAAGCTCGAATAAATACAGAAATTACAGTAATTACCCAGCGAGATGCAGCTATTAGAACACGGTTACGTCATCAAAACCCGGGTCATTAAAACACAACTTAAAAAACGGTGAAATACGATAAATTAAACACAGAACTTAGTTGAATTTGTCATTTGTGACTTAGTAAGGGATACATAACACCATTTCAAATACACCTGGATATTAATCAAGGACAATTAATCCAATTTGTCATGTTTCACCTTCGATTCATTGGTTTTTCCGTACATCCGTGCGCATGCTTCAAGCTCATAATTACAATCGTTAAACATTGACCAACTGATCAGAGGATTGCGTTTATTTACAGCTAAAAGAAATGAAATTTTAGAAAATGAATCCCACGGATCGTGGTTAGAGGATATCTATTTTTTAAAAAAATATATTTTTAAAAAATCAAAAATAATTCAGAAAATTGAAAAACTTAATGCCGCTTTAAATGAAAATAACCATACAATGTACATGTAGTCCCACATACCAATATTGATTTCTGTAACTAATACGTTCATTAAGAAAATTTTAGGAATTCAAATAGTGACATGACCTCCGTGGTAGAACATCTGCCTCGAGAGCAGGAGGTCGGGGGGTTCGAAACGCGTCTGGGTCATATCGAAGACTTTCAGTTTTGATATACTGCCTCCTCGCCTGGCGCTCGGCATTCAGGGAACACAGTATCAACGGATTTATCTAGTGCAAGGATAATTTGACTTTGGGAGTTGAATGCTTGTCTGTGGCATATTGCTAGGTGGGCTAACACTTTCCAAAAAGTCGGACTAAGTGCCCGCTAGTTCAAGACAAACAATAATTCTTACCCGCATGTCTTGCGCATACACAAACTTGTTCATTAAAGAATTCTTAAAGATTAATAAACATTGATTTAGTTGAAAGCTGATGCGACATTAATCAACATTACAACCAACAACTACAACAAAACAAGTATATGACATATGACAATATGTAAGGAAAGGTTTTATTTTGTAATATATAGATATATATATGTGTTTGTATAAACCAAGTATACATTTCATCGGAGAAATGCTCCCGATTGGATGATTCATTGGTTGCTATTGGTCACCAGGATGCCAGGTCGAAAGATTAACATAAACAGAACCGTAGGTTTTTGGCGATCTACGTAATTGTCATTAGGTGTATCATTGAAATTAACTGACTTTTAATGTTATAGTCGAAATAAGCATCTCGGCTAAAAATTTTAAATGTATTTAGAAGGTTCTTGTTGGTAATTCATATAGAACCAATCCGCTCGGGGATTTTATGTCCATGCGTTTTCGTAAGTTTAGGAGTGGAGTGGAGTCACATGGTGTTTTACGTCAAGAATTTTCTACTCTTATCGAGGCGGTCAGTTCTAAGTGAAACCATTGAAAACCACCCACCTCCAAAAAGCGGCCTGATAAACTTTCTGACATTAGAATCTGCCCGAGTAGGATTCGAGCCTAGAAGGTGAAAAGATGAAAAAAATATCCTTAGGCGAGCTTTTATCCATTCGGCCGAGTCTCCTGTACTCTCTCGTCGTTCAGAGTTCATTTGGTCGTTCAGAGATAATTTGACACTCGAGTTGTCTCCCGTTGATCACGTTGGTAAGTATGATCATATAAATAGTAGTTTAAGTTAAGATATATGCATAGATGTACTTTAAATTCTATGGAAACATTTTTGAAAAAAAACTTACAGAAATATTTGAAATGCCTTGATTTCGTCATTTTTTTGGCTATTTCAGTTTAGTGGAGGTTTAAAAAACAATTCTAAAATCAACGAATCTTATTAATTAAAAATCTAATTTTATCAACCAGTTAACTTGTTACATCGAAACGTTCCCAGATAGGAACAAATTTACCATTAAAATATTAATGATGTATTATGGTCCTGTTTTCCAAAATCAGTATCTCTACTTTGATCCTGTTTTCTGTGTTCAATATCAGTGTGTTCATTTTGTATCAGTATGTTTATTGTGTACCAGATTACTGTGTTCTAATATTAGCATGTTTGTTGTGTTCCAGATTGCTGTGTTCCAATATAAGCATGTTTGTTGTGTACCAGATTGCTGTGTTCCAATATTAGCATGTTTATTGTGTACCAGATTGCTGTGTTCCAATATTAGCTTGTTTGTTGTGTACCAGATTGCTGTGTTCCAATATTAGCATGTTTATTGTGTACCAGATTGCTGTGTTCCAATATCAGCATGTTTGTTGTGTACCAGATTAGTGTGTTCCAATATCAGCATGTTTGTTGTGTACCGGATTGCTGTGTTTCAATACCAGCATGTTTATTGTGTACCAGATTGCTGTGTTATATAGTGTACCAGTGTCTTGTGTTAAAAAATCAGCATGTTTATTGTGCACCAGGGTTCCTTGCTCAAATATTGGTATTCATTTTTCAATTCTTTATTTCATTTTCAGATTAAAGTGTAAAATTTACAGTTTAAAGTGTACAAAATAAAAAGTGAATTAAAATTTGGCCCTAATACGCTTCCGTTATTTGGATTTCCTTAATTCAAATTCTTTGTTTTTCCTTAAATCAAATCGCAATTTTATCAAAAATTACTTGTATTTTACATCGAAAAAAAAGCAAATTTAGTTTAACCATTTAAGTTAGGAAGACATTATGAAACCGATGGTTAACTATGGAATTTAAGGATTAGGAAAATTTAGTAAATTGAAAAATGAAAGTGAAACCGGAACTAGACTTTCTTAAACATAAAATGTATGTTTTTATAGGTATTTATATAACTATGATCATCATATACTATTATATAATCAAACACAAACATACCGGCCCATTTTAACATGACAATCTAGAAATCAAAATAAAAACTATAACAAGAGGTTTAAAATGGTATGTACTGCTCAAATAGCAGCTAGATATAAAACATGTCTTTGACAAAAGTTGTTCGTTTTAGAAACATTTTGCATTTCTTGTAAAAATGTGAACATATCTACACTGGATTTTAGCTTAAATCATAATGGTCATTTTCTGTTTTTGCTATTTATAGTAATAAATGTCATCTTGGATTTAGAATGTGGCCAAAAATCACAAGCTTTAGTCTACTCCACCTAGAAACCTTCTGTAAATTTGGTTTCATTTGGTGTCAGAGAGGTTCTGCAAAGAATCGACTTTATTGAGCTGCTGGTTTGTATATTACGTAAACAACACATGGACGTTTCGCCATAGCCCGTTGAGCTAAAAACTAGCACATTAAACTTTTACCAGAAATGTGAGGCCGGGTTCTCCGGAAAAGTAACCACCTCTTCTCTAGCTAACTTCACCTGTCGTGTTGGAAACCAAAATTGAGAAGGAGAGGAACATAGAACTATGGGTAGTCAAATATATCCAGGAAAATTTTATATACACCATCGTACTTAACAATATTGTGATGACGGCCATAAAACATTTCGACGACCTTGAAAAGCCTATGATTGCAATATCATCGAGTCAACAATTAATTTGAAAGCAGCTTGTTTCGTTGCATAAAGTTTCAGTTGTAAGAACACTTTTTTAAATTCCCATAACTAACATATTAAAAAGGTGTAAATACATTATATACTCTATGGATGACGTTATTTTACAGAGGAAAGACTAACGTCAAATGAGATTCCATAAGGCAAAAACATGGTACATGAAAAAACCTACCTCCTTGAGGTCTATATGGCGACCGATTTGGTGTCATGTTTCTCTGCGTCATTTCGCCCAGAGTATGAATTGTTTTTTATTTTTTTTTAATTTTTTTTTTTTATTTATTTTTTTTTTTTTGAAATGGCACATATTATCTACTTTACTTTGATGTAAAATGCATCGTATTACGAGAAAAATCACGTTCTTTCTATAGATTCAGAGAGTACGTGCATATCCAAAAATGTTCCGACCGACTTATATGTGATCTCTGAAATGATCTGTTACTTTTAGTTTGACTACCTATGTAATATTTTTATTTTAAAAATCGTTTTAAATCTACCCCATACACCGATTTTCAAATGTTATTGACGCGATCAACAAAGTTTTCATGTTGATTCAAGTAAATATGAGTGGTAAAATGATTTGCAGCACATTTAAACAATGTAACTTATCTTAATTCATCGACTTAATAAGTAAGATGAAAAACCATAAAAATGTATGACGTGGCTTAATTCAAACTACCAACTACAACGAATTCTTTTTTTTTTTTTTTTTTTTAAAATCATCAAATAAGAAATATCTAACAAAAATACCTGTTTAATTTTGATGTGCAATATGTGCACATGTATATAAAAGGATTGTTCTTAATAAGCCGAGGCATCCGCCTATAGAATTAAAAAATACGCGTCAAGCGTCCGTAATATTTAAAGTGTACATTTCAGTTTACTGTGTTCCGTAAACTGCTATACAAATACGAACAAATTTTGATGAAAATAATCGTGTTTTTCAATAAATTAAAAGATATAGATCGAACGCATTCCTCTCCACGTAAGTGGAAGGTCGTGGGTTCGAACCCCGGCCGGTTCTGACCCAAGACTTGAAAGTGGGTATGACTGTTCTTTCGCCAAGCACTCGGCATTACGAAATGAAAGTCACGGTTCTTTCGGATGGGAACTTAAAAAAAACGAGGTCCCGTGTCATGGCAGGCATGGCACGATAAAGAACCCTGTTGTATAATGCCATCAGCGCAACGGCACAGGCAAAATTTCTGCACTTTCGCCTATAGCTGGCGACGTCTCGATATAAGTGAAATATTCTTGACTGGGACGTTAACACCATTACTCAACTCAACTCATTCCTCTCCATCTAATATTTTGATTGCCAAAACTTCTATCTTTTATCGCCATTTTTTAAAATTTTTGTTGATGGAATGGGGTTCACTGACATTGAAATTTGTGGTTAATATTGATTAAATACAATACTTCTTCTTACCTTAAACATTGTACATTATTAGCTAGCATACGATCTTGACATTGTCTACCCTGGTTGTGTGGTAAGACGTTGGCAAATATGTGACATATTTAATCAACAAATTACGTCATACCAACCCATAGCAACATCATGTAACGTTGTCCAAAAACATTGCTGTTAGATCTTTTAGATATATATATATATATATATATATATATATATATATATATATATATATACATTCACTCAACTTAGGGAATATTTCAACGTCAATTTTTTAAGTTATTACAGTCAAAAATGAATATCTTATTTTATGGTTTAATTATTTAGTGTAGGTCTGTTTAAAAAAAAAATAAAAAAATTAAAAAAATAAAAAAAATAAAAAATCTGAAATATTTAAAAATACTGATGAGTGAAAAAAGGGAATATTTGAGTTGAGTGCAAACTCATTTCACTTAACAGTTGTGAAACTGAGGTCAAGCCCCAGTTTCACAATCATTCACTCAAATAAGTGTACACTAAACTCAAATTCGATAATATTTCAATGCCAATTTCCAAGACATAACACAGTTAAAATTGATTATCTTATGTAATAATTAAATGGTTTAGTGTAGGTTTGTTGAACAAAGCGAAACATTATCTCATTAACTTAATATCTTAAAAATATTGATGAGAGAAAAATTGGAATGTTTGAGTTGAGTGTACACTCAACTGAGTGAATGATTGTGAAACTGGGTTCTGGTGTTCAACTATAACAAGCGTTTGCAAGTACGCATGCGTGTTGCACTGTGAAAGTAAAAAGGGGCGTTGAAAAAAGCACAGGTAAGATATAGCTACAGTAGCACTCATCTAAAGCATAAATTCCATATAGTCATGTGATAATTTTGGAATTCTTTATTTCATAAAGATTCTAAAACAACAAATGACACTTTGAGTAAATGATTCTCTATTTACCTTTGAGGTTAACATTACGTTATGAACATTTCAATAGGGAGATAACGTTTTGCAATATCGCGGAACATGTTTAAGGAGGCGTACCACATTTGTTCCATTCTCCCTTCCTTTGCCGCGTATGAACCAACAAGTTTACATGTTGTATTTCCCGAGAAACAATCTAATCCATAATTTTCATTTAAAGTCACATTGCTACCTAAATTTTCGAACTGTACTCCGCCAACTTTAAACGGTAACAATCCATACAAATACACGTCATCGACCCAGAAAAATGGCGTCAAATAAGACGCTTTATAAAGACCACGTATCATGTCTGGTGTCATTAAAACCATGTATCCATTACAGTATTGAACTGGATAATGAGTCATGTTTTTAAACTCATCTGGCACCACTTTCCATTTCCCGCCAGAACGTTGTATAATACTAGTTCCTTTCGGTCGCACTTGACACTGCATGAACTTTGATTTTTGTCGAAACAAGGGGAGATAATGATCAAGAAGCATGAATATATTTACAAAAACGTCATCATCTACCTTTACGATCATTTCGGCATTGCTGCAGTGTTCTGTAATCCAACGGTACGCTAAGACTCCCTTATGTGTTAAATTATGATAACTGTCTAGAAAATTACCTTGTACAATATCCTTATATACCGTATTTTCGTTTTCAATCATTAGTTTTTCACTTTTATCTTTTGAAAGACCCAACATGAACACAACTTTTAAACCGCCATTTTTTAAAACATGGATGTTCGCCCATGTTTCTCGAATTGTCCTGCGTCTTTGAAAATGATTGGTTGCTGTATGCACTATGACAAGAAAATTAATTTTACTGTCTGTTTTACAGATATCCGGATTGTTTATAACATACTGTGATTCTAGTGTCACCGGATACATAGTTTTCTTACCCGACACCTGTCTGTTTTTAACCGAATCATTTTTTAATTTTTTCTCGCCCTGTTTTGTTTTTCCTAACGAACTGTCACTTCGTTTGATCTCAGATATCTGTCCATATGGGACCTTGTTTGTCTGCCTCGTACTCAGTTCTTTATTTAATCTCAATTTTTTTGCTAATTTTGAATTCTTGGGTAAATTAAATATAATATCAATACTCCCATCAATATTTTCCACCGATAATTTATATGATGCTTGTTTAGCCGCTTCTTCGTAGTCAACACGTGGCGCTGTTGAATCGTATTGCATCATAAACAAAGATATCACTATCAAGGTTAGAACAACGGCATAAGTACTGAACACAGAACGATACGGAAATGTCCTCATTCTCCGACTTGTTCTCTTTTATAATGAATCAAAGTTTCGTTTCGTTTTTTTCTTCCTGTTTTGTTTTGTTGATTCTATGTTTTTGTTGTTTGTATTTTGGCTGTTGTTATTATTGTTGTTGTTGTTACGCCAACCGTATTTGTCATCTGAAAATAGTAAAAAGAGAGTTTCAAAATTAGCGCATAACATATTTTTAATGTTTTACAAATATTTCTTTAAAAAACTAAAAACATGACACGTATAATGTTTTATATATATAGTAAAACAGTATTTAAAATTAACACATGACAACTGTAATAAAAATACACAAACAATATAAAGTCAAATCAGCTAAAGTAGTCATATATTGTCACAAATGGACACTTATACGTATTTTTTTTACTTTTACATTTTTGTCTTTTCTCTCCTGACTACAGAAGGCGGATCGTTTGGTCCTAAGTGCGGCGCTTACGGATCAAAGTGTCCTCTTACCGTCTAGGTTCGAATCCTGCCTAGGCAAACCCTTTTGTGACGTAGTTTGTCGGTTCCCTTGCCGAAAGTCGTGTTTTTTCGGTCATTCTGATTTCCTCAACCATACAAGAATTGACCGCCTCGATATGAGTGAAGAATGTTGACAGGGACACTCCACTTTCACAACAATGGCCCCACGCTTCTTCCATTTTAGTATACTGGAAGACCCGTATTTTTAAGTCCATTTAATCTGTTTTCCCATAAAGAAGGAAGATGATCAATGTCTGTATGTTTTTAAGATGAAGTTTTAAACTGAAGATAAATTGATTTTAGTATACTAAGGTGATGTCCGTCTTTACAGAATTATTAACTTTAAGTGCTGTGGTATACATAGGGCTCTCCGCAAGTTCTAGATGTAATTACACTAACCCATGGTCAGTTACGTTATTATGCAGTATTCAGTATTGTTGACATGTATTGTATTGGCTTAATCCGTTAACTTTTCAGTCTTAAAGATAGAATGAAAAAATGCCAAGTGACGGTCGTTTTTCCTGGTTAAAAGATTCTGTCTATGGATACCCTTGTTGACTTGATATTATATAACAATATTTGAATAATTTTTTTAAAAAAAAACCTCCGAGTTTAGAAAAAAGGTGCTACAAATACCATCGCACAAATTTTGTTTTACGCACGTAGTGGGTCTTGATTATATGTTGTCAATGTGGCACATTCTATCTTCTATTATAAGTAACTAGACGCCCCCTAGTTTAGCAGTTAAATGATATTATAACGGACAAAACATAACATTTTCAGGTCAGAAGTGTTTTCTGAACACCATCATAAAATCGACGTGATCAAGACAGAGAGTGGGTGGGTGGGGTAATGGTGTTTTACGTCCTAGTCAAGATTCTTTCGCTTATATCGAAGTGATCATTTCTTGGATGGTTGAGGAATAGTGCCTGGACAAAAAACACCAACCTTCGGTAAGCGAACTAACAACTTTCTCACAAAAGAATCTGCCCAAGCGGGATTCGAACCAAGGCGGTAAGATCGACACAGTGATCCGTCAGCGCCGTTCTTTAGACCACTCGGCGATCGAGAACCACGTCAGACGGATAATAAGCACGAAATAACTAACTGTAGGTGTTATTTTTAACTAGCAGAAAATGAACCGTCGGGTAACTCGTAAAGGGTACCTTACAAAAGTAGAGAAAATAGCAGATAAAAATAAATTAAAACAGTATAATTCAGGAATTTTAAGTAACGACACTGATAAGTCAGTATGTTTCGGAAGTAAAACGAAACGGATATTTATTTACAAACACTATAGGGATACCTAACGTTTATTTATGACCTTTTAATTCTTGAAGCGACATAATTTTGATTACAGTTTTAAAATTTATGCTGAACTTAGGACGTAGCTATCAAATAATAATTGCTTATCTAACCTAATTTATCAACAATTTCGTATATTCGATAAATCCACCGTTAATTTTCCGTTGTTTGTCTCGTTTCCAGCATTGTTTATAAGCCAAATTGTGTCTTTTTTTAAGGAAACAACCCTGGTTGCAAAGTAACCGAAAGGAACAAACCTGGTTGCAAAGTAACCGAAAGGATGATTTCCATTCTAAACTGAATATTTTGTCTACAGTTATTTACACGAAGTTGTTTGGAAAAGCTTCATTAAATGCTTGTTATTACAGTATTTGTTTTAAGTACACTTGTTGCTTGCTAGTTAACGTGCAAACAGGTATACAGGTATTATGAAGATGTCATACCGATCAACTAAAATGATGAACATCTCAAATAAAACCGAAGTTGGTAAGCTCAGAACATGTTGTGTTTCAGTTCCCACGCTCTTTCTTTTTTGTAACTATGTTCAGACAAAGTTTAATGACTCTGCAATGTACAACACCAATGAAAACATCATTTTTATACATTATCATATGTTAAACCTATGTCTCAAAAAATGGTGACCTTTATTTTAATATCCCATAGCATGGAACATTCATCCTTTCAATTATTATTCTAATGTTCTCACAACGTGTAATGACTGCCGTGTGCTGATATTGAATTTCTATTTAAATAATGCATTCAAAATCGCAAAATAATGTATTCAAAATCATAACATGACAACCCTGCAATGTGCATAACCAAAGAAAACATCATGTTTGATACATATACATTAGTTTAACCTTAGCCAATAAAAAAACCGGGTCATGGTGACCTATATTTCAATATTGCATTGCATGGAACATTCACCCATATGTGTACAAAATCTACAACGTGAAGCAGAATGAAAATCATAACATCCCATGATATTTTTCTTAACCGAACGGACGGAAAGATTGACGAACGAACTTTATTCTGTATCCCCTATGTCAATTCCATTGAGAGAGGGGGTAACTACACTGTTGCGTGGCAACATTCAAAAACAAAAATATTAAAATTCTTAAATAAATTTTAATAGTGACAACAAAGTAATTTAGAAATAATTAATTACCAGTATATATTTGTAAAAATGTCAAAAATATGATCACACTATTATATACCGTATACAAATTTTATATCCAAACCACAGTGTATTTCTATTAATCACTTAAATTATATTCTTATTAATAATCTGGGAAATATGCTAAGAGAACCTGCATGTAACAGTTCTCAACACAGACACGTCAAAAGCATTCATCTATTTCGCTTGATAACATAGAAATGAAAGCTTTCATCTTGATAATTCATTTTATAGAAACTATGTCACGACTTGACCGTGTTAATTTTATATACAAAGTTTCAAGTTCGGATTTTAAATGTTATCTTTAGTTTGAAATTTCGGATTACAGCTTTATCAGTTTTATTTCTCAATATTTAATCACTTCATTCGTTTAGTTTACATGACTAAACTGATACCATTTATAAAGTTAATAAAACGTTGAAGTGCATGTCTTTTTTCTATTGCTATCTAACACGGCGAGAGAGTTATAAATTTTAAATGCTATTCAATCTTTGTGTGAGGGGACCTTGGTAGCCAAGTGGTGAAGATCACGCGCTTATGGACCACAGTGCCCCTCACCCCCTAAGTTGGAATAATAACACTCAAGCACATCCTAGTACGAGAAAGTTTGTTAGTTCGTTTGTCAAAGGCCAGTAGTTTTCTTATGACTATCCGGTTTCCTCCACCATCCCGAAACTGACCGTCTCGATATAAGTGAAGAAGTCTTGACTAGAGCGTAATACATGTACATTATTAATCCAATCAAATCTTTGTGATATATATTGTTAAAACTTCTCAAGTACTGTCTTAGATGTATACCATTTTGGGATTTTTTATCATAAATTTATTTTAAAAAAGATATATTGCAATAAAAAACTTTATGAATTAAACATGATATGTTCAAATTATGAAATAAATTTAGTTTTATTTCATTTTATATATTTATTTATCTATCTTACTATCTGTTTATTTATTTATTATTTATTTATCTATCTATCTATCTATCTATCTATCTATCTATATATATATTTATTTACTCCTTCATACGTTAAATATTTTTCTTTCATCATTTTTTTTTTAAAAAATCATATTATTATTTTCTAATATATCATTGAATAGTAGTTGTGTTATCTTTTATTATATAGCAATTTTATAAATTTTTATCAAAATCGGTCCAGATATTCATGTATAATATCTGTTTATTTGTAGCTACGGCGTTTATCTTTGATTTAGGATGGATATGACGAATAAAATTTCAATTATTATCGTTCTAGAAACTTCCACGACAAATTTGGTTTAAAATTGTCGGGTAAGTTCAGCGAGGATCAAAGTTTACACACGGACGGACGCATTCTATCGCCATCTCTCTCTCTCTCTCTCTCTCTCTCTCTCTCTCTCTCTCTCTCTCTCTCTCTCTCTCTCTCTCTCTCTCTCCTAAATTTTGTAACATGTTTTCATCCTTATAATGTACCGATTATCATTTGTCGCTAAATTCTTTCAAGAGTATTTAACATGTTTGAATTTCAATCTTTCTTTATAAGAGAGCAATGACAACATTCGCCTTATCTGAAACAAAAGGAGAATATTTACTCTGCTTACTATGTTTGCTCTCCGGAACCTCTCTTACGTTTGATATGGTCGGGAAACATTTTATCATTAACTTTTATCACGTTTAAGATGCTGCTACAAGGCGGATTAGCTGAGGTGATAAATTGAGATTTATATGACATTGTAACACTAACAATATAAGTATCTAATCAATGCATATTTCAGTTACCATTTCACAAAAACCAAAATGTAAACACAATGATTTAAAGAGAAGTAAGTCGTCTAGTCTTTCTGGTGAGTGTACACATGTATTTTATTAAATCACAAAGATTGTTTATTTAAATGAACAGCTGGTTCGCTGGTTTTAATCCCAGTTGGGTCATATTGAGTAATGAAGTATTGGTATTTTATGCCCCAGTCAAGATTTTTGTGGCTTATTTCGTGGCGGTCAGTTCTGGGACGGTGGAGGAAACCGGAGTGCCCGGTGAAAACCACCGACCTTCGGCAAGCGAACTAACAAACTTTCTCACACACGGATTGAAAGTGTGGTCTAAATTAGTTAGATGACATAAGACAAATCTTCATGAATAAGAAAGGACTGAGTTCAACTCCGCTAGGCCCCTTTTATTCCTGATTTTGTCTTATTGCCATCTAACCAGTGCTTTTTTTTCATTTTTCGGGGACAACAGCTATAATGGTGCCAAGGGTACGAAACAATAAAAGGCAATATAGGAACGCTTCATAACAATATAGTGCTGTCGCATTATAAATTTTTGAATTTTCTGAATGAAATAATCAAAAGTTCAAAATATCAAAACTAGTTGTCATATTTTAAATTTTTGAAAATTTCATTTAAAAAATTCTAAATTTTGTAGTATGACAGTACCATTTAACACTATTGTCATATAATTTATATGCAAAATTTAGATTTTTTATTTTAAATAAGTTATTCAAAATTTCGCATATGACACTATTTGAATAAGAGACAATACAGGAATGCCTTAAGTCAATATGGAACTATCTTTTTTTTTTTTTTTTTTTTTTTTTTTAAATTGAATTTTCTTAATATAAAATATTCAAAAGTTCAAAATATGAAAACTGGTTGTCTTATTATAAAATGTTTAATATTTCATTCAGAAAAATAAAAAAATTAGATTATGACAGTATGCCAGTGCTTTTAAAACACTAATTGAATAATGCTAATCGAAAAGCCCAATTGATCACGAATAAAACAATTACAAAATGGCAATAAAAAGCATCCATAGCAACAATGGGATTATATATTCAATTACACACCAGATGACGCTATGACCAAATGTTGGTCCCGAGACTGAGATCCGATTACAAATACCGCATCTTAATTGTTCAGTACCATATCTAATTGATCAATTAAATCCCAAATATCACACCTTTCTACTTTCAAAAACTGAAATTTGAACTGAAATAACCAAAAGCAAATACCACTAGCCATTAAAATTAGAAAGAAGTAAAAATACAAAAGTATTTCAAAATACAATCATACCTAAAAATACAACAGTACCTAAAAATACAGCATTACTTCAAAATACAATAGTACTTCTATATATTCAAACAGTATTGGTTTCACTAGTTACCAGTACATTTTTACTGTTACTAGTAGCAGTAGTAGTACCAACCTCTTTGATGTCTGTAAACAGTCCTCTATAGGTGCACGATATGTTTGTCATTTCAGAAAAGGTTAAAAAGAACAATTTAAACACAAAAAGCTTAGTTCACAGAAATAATGTTTTTACGGAGACCGAAGATTTTTTTATTCACGATTTAGGAACGTATTTAGAAGAAAAACCACAGATTGATAATGTTATAGCCGTATTTCCTCGGTATATGACCATTATTTGTCCATCACCTGTCATAAAATGCACATGGCATCAACAATAGTTGACACCTTTCCACACGCTACCTGGCTCGGGCGACCTTATAGCTTAAAACTTATATTACTGCAATAAAATATAAAGCTTGATACAGCCAAAACTAGTGATATTAATCAAACAAAATTAAATTTCAAGATGTTGTAAAGTGTGTTTAAACAAATACCATTGTATAATTTCTAATTACTCGTTTACATAGGGGTTAGGGAATTCAGGGGTTAGACCACGTGTACACGTTTTATCCATATGTAAATGCTAAAATGTGTCATAAAATGTATGACCTCCAGACCACTTGATGTCAAGAACTGACGTTAAAATTGGTCTACTCAATGTGAGTTATTTATGCCTCTATTGTGAACTTTATACATTTATTCCATATTCATGTAATTTTTTAGAGAAATTTTGTAGTTTTTTTACTCTTAGTGTTTTAGCAAAGAAAATTATTATCATTGCATAATGCTAATTACTGATTACAAATGCAAATAATCTTTAAATACCTTTGATTATCAAGACCAGTATAATGTCGATGTTTAACTTCTACTTTATTTATAAATATCATTTTTCTAGTTTTTACAATGTATTTCTTAATTTTAAACTTGATCCGTCTGCGATAATAACTTTGAGGTTTCAGAAGTTGTGCTAAATTAAGAGACGTGTTTCGTTTTTTTTTTTTCACGTTTAAATTAATCTAATGAAATTCTTTAAAAAAAAAATTTTAAAAATGGCGTTTTATCAAAAGAATTTAAAAACATTAAAAATAATTTAAGTCATTTTCATCTAACGTGTGCTGTTAACAATTTTTAGTTGGATTTCGTAACGTATTCATTCATTCAATGAGTTTGATTGGATAGCTGCAAAAGTGTCTAAATGAAAAAGATTTTTAAACTGCTGCATTCAACAACTATGATTAACACATTTTTCAATGTATCATTGGAGATGAACTTTAGTGCCCGTCCAAAGTCGGGGAATTTTATAATCAGTGGTCCTAATAAGTGTTTGTCTTTCGCTGTTCCTTTTATCAGCTTGTGTTATTTCTTATTATTGTTGTCAATTACATGTCCTTCAGTTAACAAAAGGATTGCAGAATATGCTAATCTTACCCCTTTAGGTATCCCATGTTTGTCCAATATCGAAAAGATATAAAATTACGAAGCAGTTTCAGTGATTTTCGCTTATGCATATTCTTTTAAGAGGAGAAATGTTCAACAGCTAAACTTTTGTAAGTAGTGAGTTGGGTGAGTGAGTTGAGTTATGGTGTTTAACGTCCCAATCAAGAATACTTCACTTATATCGAGAAGTCGCCAGCTATAGGCGAAAGTGAAGAAATTTTGTCTGTGCGTTGCACTGATGGCATTATACAGCAGGGTTCTTTATCGTGCCACGCTTACCGTGTTACGGAACCTCGTTTATTTTAAGTTCCCATCCGAACTTTTTTTAAGTAAAATCTTTTAATAAGTTTAGCAAACAAATACACGAATTCTAAGACTTTTTTATTTGTAGTTTCACTTTTTCCTGTCTAGAGCCTTTTTATTTGTTATCTTAGCATGTTGCTTTGCCCAACTTGTAAGTTTAGATAATGTCTTTGCCCAGAACTTGGCCATAGCTCCTTCCTCCCAAGCAGCGGAAGCAACGTGAACTAGGGGTCCAGTTCCCTCATACTCTTCTAATGCCGAATTCTGATTTAATGTCATGTAATCTTGAATACTTATATAATTTACATCTGGGACTTTTCCAAGAAGTAATCCAAATAAGTATGCGTCATCTACGGCGAAATATGGTGCGTCAAATGACGCTTTGTATAAAAACGGGACAAGATTAGCAGTAAAAATAACAGCGTAACCGCTACAAAACCTGGGGTAATGTTTACGTCCTTCGAACACTTCCTTAGGAACGTACCACTTACTTTTAGGATCACGCATAATAGGACTGGTGTCGGCTTCTTTTAAATGACACATAATGGCGTAATCCTTTTCATAAATTTGGGATACAAGATATTCAATGGCCGCAAAAATGTTCAAAAAGATATCGTCGTCGGCTTTGACAATATATTTAGCTTGACTACAATAATCGTTTATCCATTGCACGGCTAGAATACTTTTCATAGTTAGATTTTTAAAACTATCGGTAAAATTCCCTTGCACAATATCTCCATGTGCTAAATTTTCATTATTAATTTTTATTTGGTCCATTTTAGATTCGGGGTTTCCGAGTATAAACACAGTTTTAATCGTAATATCGTTAAAGATGTTCGTGTTGGCCCAAGTCTCTCTCAAAACATTCCGTCTTTTGAAATTACTCCATAAGCTATGCACGTATATAAGGATATCTACGGAAGAATTGGCACAGATGTTTTTATTAAGTTTTATTCCGCTTTTAATGATCGGGTGTTTACGGGTTGTTTTGTAAGGTTCCGTTTTTCTTTTTCTGAACCATTTGTCAGTCATATCATCTAATGTGAAGTCCACGTTATTTTCTACATTATTAAAACTAGCTGTTGTGGTTTCCGGTTTGCTCTCTTTCCGCATCATTGCTATCATAAAATTTTCTCTGGCAAACTTCAGAACACTTCTAGACCGAGACACATTATAAATTCTATGTCCACTCTTATTAAAGGTGTTATACACCGTGAAAAAACACGC